>JAMQGT020009747.1:0-76324 GCA_024447675.2 Pterophyllum scalare | reverse complement strand
TGTGTTATCTAACCTATTGGTTCAGTTGCGTATTGCTAAGTTCAGAGAAAGGTCAGATAAGTCGCTGATCTGCGACGCCTGTCACCCTTGTTGTTTTGTTTGCTCATTTACATGGTAATGTGTCATCAATGGAAGATGGCGCCCATGCTCAGTTTGTAGCAGACAACGTGGCATGGTGATGATCCAAAACAGCTTCTGCTCATCAATTGTTTTCAATCAATTATTTTAACAGCAAGAAAAAAATCTTCTTCCAGTTGCATCCTCAGATATATAGAACTTCACCTGTATTCGTACAGCACACTTTATAAGCCTTTTTCTGTGCTCATTGCTACTCCCACCATGAATACTTATTTTGCTTTAAGGCAAAAATGCCATCCATTAATCATCTCTTTAGAAATTTATCATTGATTTAACAGGAAGGCTCTCTGATGATCTTCATTTGTTCATGATCAATGCCAGCAGTGGCCTATGACCTCCAGTGCTTCATCAAAACTCCAGTGAACTGCCTTCCAGAGATCGAAGCAGGTGTATTGATCTTCACAACACTTCCTCCACAGCCTTGTTCCTGTAATATTGATTTTACGATTTTACAAGTTTTCATCTGTAAAGAACTTTTACATTAGTATTCATGATCTTTGGATGTCAGTGTTGTCACAGTTCCTCCTCTCCCACAGAATCAGATGTCATATTATAATAAGCCACAGATTCTTTATAGGGCACCTTTGGTTTGTCTGCTGTTGTTTGGCAGCTTTGAAAGTGTTCTCTCCCTAATTAGGCTCAGCAGCAAAAGACATTTTCCCCCCATATCTTGCCAATTATCTCACATTCGGAGCAAAATGTGTGTGTTTGCTTAAGCGAGTATTTGCACAAAGTTCTATCATTACTCTGCTTTGCTGATATGAGTTCCATATCAGTCATTATAAAGTAAAGACACCTGATTGAATGGGAATTTGCATTTCAGTCATTACTGGACTGTCTTAAGACCTTTTGGCTCTGTTAACTAATCAGTGAATTGCTCATTTGAATTGCAGATGATGCAGTCTCTCGGTGTGCTTTTACAGTGAGTGAGCAGACCTGAGGCTGAGTGAGGTCTCATTAAATTTGCCTTTATACTGACACACACACATACACAAATGCTAAATCCTTATATTCCCAGTTTCTTTCATTAGCTTAATCTGCTGTATGATATTATTGTTTGTTTGTTTGTGTTTTGATGGTGCTTCATGTCGAAGCCAAGAGGTTCTTAACATTTTTTTTTTCAAAGACATGAAAGCCACCATTTTTTTCCCAAGCTCTCACCTTTCTTGTTGTTAGGAGGAAAAAAGTGTCATGTTACGAGACACTGAGGATGTACAGACGACAGTTTTGGCATCAGACCAGAGATGCTTGTCATTAACCTGCTCTTACATGGAGGACTGCAGATGCTGCTGCATGCTGCACACAGCTCTGACTGGATACAGTATTATTTGCAAAGATGCACGTCTTATGGAAGCTTGACTTTGGGCTTCTTTAGTAACAACATGCACTCACAAAGAGCCGAGATCCCCCCCCCCCCCGAGATTATAAACATGGACAGAAGCTGGCATTAACCCTCTTAATCACTAAGTCATGCAGGATTGCACGTTAATAATTTGCTGATTTATTTTTGCAAAATTCTTCATGATTGCAGTGTTAACTATAATTTTACTGTATAAAACTGCTGCCAATAATTTCAGTTATGTACTTTTGCTAACTGAAGAGTTAAATGTGCTTTTTAAAAAAATTTATCCTGGCCAATTAGATCAGGTACAAACGCACATGATTTCTGATGTAGCTGGGCAGCACTTCATACCAATTGAAATCAGATGAGGTGGATATCATAATATAATGATTTGCGATGCCTGTACCCACTAGCCCTGTAGTTGTATTTCTCTGGATTTGCATCATATTTCTTAAAGTATGCACCTCTTTCTGGCCAAGCTTTACTGTACCACAAACAGTGATATGAACAAACGCACACATATACACATAAACCCTCCCTGCCCTAACACATGCATGTACACAGTCAACATGACAGGATTGCTGGTGTTTGTCTTGTTAGGGTGGAGAAATGAGCAGCGATAAGGAGCTGTGATCCTCCTGTTTGTTTATGTCTCTATCACAGCAACCTGACAGCAGTCATACTCTTCAAACAAAGACAGATGGCTTCTGGGAAAGTCAGGAAAACTCTGTCTCCCCCACTCTTTCCTGTATCCCTCGATCTGTCTACAGCATCTCTTCCCACGTTTCAGTGCTTCCTATTGAATACTTCTGTAGGAAAAGAAACTTAGCTATAATCTGTAATTTCCTGGAAATCTTCCAGGCCAATGTAGTGCACCGGAAGAGTGAGTTGTTTTTAATGATCACACTGAAATAACAAATAAATAAATTAAAAAAAAAAATCAGGGCTGACTGGTGACTTTAGCTGATTTGAGAAGAAAAACGAACATAGCAAGAATTTTTTTTTTTTAATATATATGATGAAAAGTGGGTTATCGTATAATCCATTATTTCCATGATTGTTTTGTGATCATACACAAATACAGTTAATGCCTGGTTTAGTTTAGATAGCTGACTGACAGTTGATGATTTTTGGGTAAAGAGAGACTGGATATCATGGCCTCTGATGTCATCATTTGCACACCTTTACCTTCTTAAAAGGTACAGTCCAACCAGAAAGACATCATCAGCATATTTTCATCCAGAGATTTAGCCCATTAGCCCCGATTATGGCTCCATCCCTTAAGTTCACCTTATAATGGCTATCAAAGGAGTCATGGACAGTGATTCATAGCTACTGATCACAATAAGCTGTTTAATTTTTTTTTTGATGGAAACAGTTTCTTGGTAACTTCAGCAACTTTATGCTCAAATGAGGAGGGATGAAATTTAGATTCTGCTAACTTAAGCTACAACGGCATCCTTTATTTGGAATCTCCAGCTTTCCATTCCTTTATAGACTGTTTGTTGTTGACTGGCACAACTTTGTGTGCCAAAACATCAAACCTTAATCTGTGCAGCACAGTGTCCTCCCTCAGATGGAGTTGGTAATTGTGAAGTCAGCTTCCTAACAATGCTTTCATTGTTACTCAGCTGCATTCACATTTACTACTCAAGATTGACTCTACTGGCTCATAAGTTTAAAAAAAAAATGTTTCATTAACTATTCTATTCAGCAGAATGCCCCCTTTCTTTCCCCTTTAAAAGATGTTGAAGATCGAAAACTGCTGCTTTGAAAAACTGCTAGGAATTTTATTTATTTTATTTTTATAGTTAAGGTCCTATGGGAATTTCTTTTTTTTCCCCTTTGGATTAGAGAAAATCATTGTGATGGGTTAATTTTTACTGCTGTACCAACTTCGAGACTTTCCACAACCTTTTGAATATTCTATTGAAACATCCATCTACCTCATTTCTATGTGGCAGACTGAAAACTTGGCCGTGTCTGCTTCTTTTCCGCTTACATTTACTGATGTCTGCAAAAGTCAGCAGGAATATGAATCCTCAGTCTAAAAATGCATTCTTGATCCTTAATAAGTGGAGTATTGCGTCCTCTGTCTGACTCCACAGTTTTTCCACAAACCGTTCCATCTTGCCTGCCAAAAAGTGAAGAGGGAGAGTCACTTCCGCCCCGCTGTGAATGATCACAGTCTGAAAACCTGTCATCGGTTTGGTGCCTTCCAGAGGTTCACTTACACACTTTGCCGTTTGGAGTCAACAGGAACAGCGAATTCCGGCGAGACCAGGTAAGGTGGTTTGGGTGCGTATAGACAAGGCGCTGGCTCCCTTGTCTCTCTGAAAGGCAGTGGAGCGTCCACTTCTATCTCAGACACTAGCAATCTTTCACCCAGCTATCTCATACCTTTCATTTTAGGGTTTGTGAACTTTCATGCATGCAAGAGCAACCACAGGGACGTGGGAAATAGGAAAGTGAAAACACCCATTGCCATTGGTGTGCCAGATGCTTCCAATTTAGATGATTTCATGCTTTTACAGGTACAAAGTACCTTGGTGCATTTACTTAGATTCTATATTTTACTGTAATTCAGTATAGTTTTGAGATTCTATTACTTCATTTAGTTATGTGTTTTGTGAGTCATTCCTCCACTGCATTTTGAGAACAATCATTATATGGTGGCTGGAGTTATTCACAATATACAGTGTATGTGGTTATAGCTATTGCAATCATGTCCTAAAGTACTGTGTAATGATTATGCAAATGTATGATGTCACTATTTCCAATAACTCGGTTTCATCTGAATGACACAAAATATCAATAATAATCTAAAAGGGTAAAACACCGAATTGTGCTTGGTAGGAGGAAGACCCAACTGCAGATCACGAAAGACCAGGTAAAAGTCTTTAATCTGAGGCTAGGGGCAAACATGAGGTGGCAGTCATACAGGTCAACTAAAGTGATCGGGGGCTGGTAAAAAGGAAAGTTATAAAAGGAAAAGATGAACTAGAAACAAAATATGACAAGGAGAACGTGTCAAGAAACACCTGAAATGCTTGACTGGAGGAAGCAAAAATGCAATTTTGAGCCATAAGTATTCATTCACATTATAACAAAGTGGAAGTGATTGGGAACGACAGCAACTGAGCCTCGAAGTGGTAGGCCATGTAAAATCATAGAGCAAGGTGAGCAGATGCTGAGGTGCATAGTAAACAGGGGTTGCCAACTTTCTGCAGAGTCAATCAATACAGACCTCCAAACTTCATGTGACCTTCAGATTAGCTCAAGAACAGTGCGTAGAGAGCTTCATGGAATGGGTTTCCCACGGCCGAGCAGCTGCGTCCAAGCCTCACATCACCGAACACAATGCAAAGTGTTGGATGCAGTGGTGTAAAACATGCCACCACTGGACCCTAGAGCAGTGGAGATGTGTTCTCTGGAGTTTGGTGTGGAAGAACCTTCTGTGTCTAACCACAGAAATGTGCTTCTGGAAGAATCGTCAAAAATTCCCATAAACACTCCTAAACCTTGTGGAAATCCTTCCCAGAAGAGTTGAAGCTGTTATGGCTGCAAAGGGTGGGCTGACATCATATTAAAACCTATGGATTAAGAATGGGATGTAACTCAAGTGCATATGCACGCAAAGACAGGTGAGCAAATACTTTTGACAATTTAGTGTATATACTGAGTTGTGTAATTAGCTCATTAGACACAGTTGTAGCGGAAAACTGGTGGGAAACAACCAACAAAGTCGGGAAGTAAAGGTTACAGGAATAAATCAAGGTGAATCATTTTAAAATAAAGCAGGAAATGACTGAAACATAATCTAAATCCCAAATGGAATTTAAAAAAATGGATTTACACTAGATCCCTGTTACTAAAAGCAGCACAGATGAATAATGGACCATTATTCACTTTTGTGTATATTATTTAGGAATGTTTATTTCAGTTTCCTTGCTTGACAGAGTGGGGTGTGGGTGTGGGGTCTAGGCTGGACTTGAACCCAGGCCAGATCCCGCTTCCGCAAGAACTAAGCCTCTCTCGGTTGCTTGACCTCTGTTTCTCCCCAAGTTTGTCTCTAATTATGCTTTAACGATATTTCCAGTTTGTCACAGGTTTAATGTTGTGGTATTTGCTAAAATTAATTGCTAAAATTAGTGAAAACAGTGCAATGTTACAACATCCAAGCCAGCAGGATTATTCCAAGAGTTATACCAGGGGCAGTCACAATTCTAGAGCCTTTAGGGGCCCTAGGTAAAAAAAATCACAAGGGGGCCCTCCAACTAGAATTCATTGCCATTATGTTATAAATCATCACAGAAATGAATAATAATATCAATTTAAGTGTTGTGTTTTTTTTTTGACTGAACTGAAATGACAAAGAAGAACATGGCATATCACGCAACAAGGAATCTTTAGGGTGCAATCAGTAAACAGTAAAATCAATTCCAAACTTATTGTTAACATTATCAGCATTTGGATGGAGCACCTTAGCCTTCTCTTTTGCTCCTGGTGCCAGAAATTTAAGTAGTGATTCTGAAAAAAGAATATAGTGATATAAGATACTTAGAACATGTTAATAACATTAAATTAAAAAACTTTCCTTAAATTCAGCTTCTGAATGTACTTCTCAGTCATAGCTTTCACTATACAGTGTTTCCTGATTTTTTATTTATTTATTTATTTTTATCTGATAGAAGAAATGTAATAGTTCCAGTACAGACGATTAAACTTTTGTGCTTGAGCTTGCACTGACAGATATGGAAAATACAATAAAATACACACCCCACACTGCAATATATAGCAGTCTAGAAATGGCAGAGGCCACATTTATTTCAGTATCAATGCCCAAAACCAGGCCGAGTGGTTATAAAGTGCTAATATTGTAACTACTAGCTTCTCTACCTGATATCAGCCTGCTGCTGGTGTCCTGATTTCTAACTAGAACAGACTGTGATGCATTGTTGAGCAATATTAAAGCCATAGCTACTGCTCAGCAATATTACTCAAATGTAAACACCATGGTTGCATTATCATTATAGTGATGTTATACATAATGCACTGATATTATGCAGATTATGTGGTATGGGTACATTATGTAGTAATATTCCTGTACACACATGAGTATAATATAATGTGAACACCTTGCATGATATCTGGCTTATTCGGATAGTTTATATAGATTATATAAGAAAGACATTTTGTAGTAAACACCCTTGTATAAGAGTGCAGCATGTACTATTTCTAATTTACCAAAAAAGTTACCAAAGTGGTTAGTATTGTATTGTAGTGAGTATTGAAAATATTGAAAACGAATTGACCTTGGGGTCCAAGCAGTTGCCTGCCTTGCCTAGTGGCAAGCAGTGGCTCTGGCCAGGAGTAATAATCACATTATCCAAATAATGAGAGAACACCTAAAATGTTAGACATAATTCCTCTTTAATATGCCCTTATATCATATCACACCTATAGTAAGTATTTCCACTGCATTCAAAGTTAACTCAAGACATCATCCTATAAACTATATGGATTTATTGAAAGAGCTGGGTATGACACTGGCCAGGTGCGAAACTTAGAATTATTATGAATAAAATATTTTGCACTGCTGACAGAATACCATGAGATTTAAAAAAAAGCCACTTTTTAAACAGTAACCACTCAGCGTTTGTAACTACTTTTTCAGATCTCTCTCTCTGAACAGACTGCAGGGAAAGAGACAAATACATGCACAGTGATTTACACAAGGCATGCAAGAAAGATGGAAGTTTAATTGGAATTAGTTTTCCTGTTTTGAAGTCAGAACATGCTAAATGATAATGATAATGATTTTTATTTCATTGTTTATTGTTTTTCAGAAACAAAGATACAAACCAAACATTGCCTATAAAAATCAAGTTAATTTAATTAAGACATCCATTGTAATTTGGTAGACATGGTAGATAGTATATGCCGTTAATGATGGAAAGAGTGGGCAAAACTGATTAGAAAATATGCAGAGCTTGTAATAAAGTTGTTTTCAGTTTGGAAGCGGGGTTTTTTAGCTGTCATAGAATGATTTTTCATCATTGCTTCTTTTGCTGAAGTTCAAGATTTAGTTCTTCCACCAATCTAAGAAAAAAAAATCACATGGTCTGATCTAATGAAAACCAATTAGATAAACTCAAAACACAAGCTGTTTAAGATCAAGGCTGTTTTTCTCTGCTTCTGAAAAGATGTAATTTACAAGGTTCTCACCTGACAGTGATTTTATGTGTCAGACGTGAGCGCACATACATACACACATGAAAACACTGAGATGTCCTGAAACGCTGCTGCATATGCACATACACCCACAGATGAATGCACACACACTGCATTTCAAAATCCAATTAAGCTGGGGCTGTGGGATCTCAGGCTTACATGCCAAATGGCTTTGAGTGTCTGCACATCATCCACCGTGTGAGACAGCTGACAAGATTATGGCCATGAGCGGTGCATTTGTGGTTCGGCCTGATGATAGCATATTATTAACGTGGTAAAAGAGCGCAAATGTGTCCTCCACTATGCGATGGCTGATGTCACCCAAGAAATGAACAATGTGGAAAAGCTTTTTGTGCACGGTTGACATGTCGGTGATTTATGTGTTTTCACATTTGTGCATAAACACCTGTGTGTGTGTGTGTGTGTGTGTGTGTGTGTGTGTGTGTGTGTGCGCTTGGCTTTTTTATGTACCTCCTTGCCAATATGTGACTACAAATTTACAGTATATATATATATATATAAAGAATGAGACATAAACTGTTCCTCCTTTTATGCAGAATGAATTTAAATGAAGAAAAATCTCAAAAATATCATGCAGTAAGTACTTGCTGTTGTTTCAAGGCATGCTTAGAGCAAAATCATCCAAAACCAAGGAAAGAAAAGTAAGAGCAACCTTAGTTTTCCATATTACTTACCACACCGACCAGCTGTCAGGCTTGCCGTGCTGCAGCCTCCCTGCTAAGTGCTGGCTTGATTTTTTTTTTTTTTCTTTCAAAGCAATGTCCACTAAAGTGCAGCTGGGCTTCCGTGTTTTCCCCCACTGCCACGTTGTTGAGAATATTTTTTTTGGCTTTATTTATTTGATTTTTTTTTTCTCATCACTCTTCTCTAGATACCACAGTAGCTGTGATGGGCATCATCTTGGAGTGTAGCATCCCATTTGTGAAATATATATGGATTCTACAAAGTGTGCAACATCAGCAGAAGACACATAGAAGGGAGTTATATTCAGCTTCTATGCTTAACCTTTTATTTATGAGTTTTGCATCATTGCTTTTAGAACAGAAAATATGTTTTTTAACGTACAGTTTGTACAGATCATTCATCATTTACATTCATAGTACCATGAAACCTATGTTAAAGACAGAGAATATAAAGCAGCTACTCAAAGGTGCGAAAAGTGAATTGCTGATATTACTACAAAACAGATGCAGATCTAAGTTTTAATTTAAAACTTGGTTGTGTCTCTTGACTGGACCCTGAGACAGTAGGATTCCCTTCACCCATTAACTTGCTGTGACTGATGGTTCCTCTGAGTGCCACTGCAATAAACCTCACCTCCCACCTCTTTTTGTAATAGTCTGAATCAGGTCTAGGTTGTCGCTCCAAGTTAAACGCTTCAGACGGAGACTCACTGTAGCGTTAACACGCACTGTATTTATCTGTGTCGAGACAAAAGGGGGAAAAAAAATTAAAAATTGAACAATGAAAGCATAAAAGTAGTCAACTAGGGATTGTTCTGCAACAGGAGAATGCCCTTAAAGCTCATGTGTGTGCGGGTGCTTACTATGTAGCTTTCTACTTTTCCCTCGTGGAGTCACTTTGTAGTTGTTGTTTTTTTTTTTCACCATAGTGCGCTCCTCTTGCCAATTAGCTGACAGTTGTTTTATTATTCCTTTTCAAAACCTCAATCCTAAAAAGTGAACGAGAGAAGGGAGATAAATAAAAAACAAACCTCAGCTTGTCATTACACCAGAGCATCGCCTCTGCACCTTGTACACCCAGTTGCAAAACCTCAGGAGGATCGCTCAGAATAGCTCAATGATCAAAAGGCATGAAAATGACATGTTGTTTACACTGTTTTGGTATGGAGTTTTGGAGCGGGGGGGCGGTTGGTGCGTGTGATAGGGGTGTCCAAATATTTGGATTGTCTGGGGTGGGGAACATATCAAAATGTGTCAGGGTTTCACGCACAATCAACTTTTCCTCTATACAGTCAAGCTTGCGTGTTATGTTCAGAGTGGCTGACTTTTAATTTTGCTGGGCAAAACTACTGTGTCACAATATTTGACCCTGCAGGAATAATAAGGAACAGTTCTTAAGGGAAAGAAGTTGTTGCAAGGCCAAATTTTTCCAATTACATTCTCTCCAGCAAGTTTCTACTAAATTAAAATAATCTGGTTTCACATTATCAAGTCAAGCATCTGCATCATCTTTAAAAGAAAACTGATCAAAATGAAATCTGTGAAATTTCAAAAGCTTGTCTGGGTACATATAAAATGTAACCTGGTGGAATTTGGCGCCCTGAAAACCGACATTTTCATTTAACACTGTAAACACGGGGTAACCAAACCAGGAGTAGACACTTTAAAAAAAACAAAAGTGGTCTCAGCCAAAACTTGGACTTCAGTCTGTTGGCCAAAATTTTGCGTTCGTGCCTCCTCTACCCTTCCTACCTCATACTTCAGGAATTAGTTTAGTAATTTCAGATGGTAGAAACAAATGACCAAAATTGTCATTTGACCTGAAGACTTGTTGGTTTTTAGTGTTGGCGTATGAGTGTGAACAGCCTACTGCTGATTCATATCCACGAAAAGTTCCCACAGAAGTAGAAATGTGATACTCGGTGATACTACCTAGCATTTTGAAATATGATACTGAAATCAGAAATCCTCTGATGTAAGATGGCAAAACGCCTAGTGCAGAACATCCGAGGCTAGCCTTAGCAACTGGGGGCACTTGCAAAACACTTACTTTAGGTCCCTGACTGTTTACACTCAAAGGTAGTCACTGACGCCTGCTGCTTTATTTCTAAGGACAAGTGGCCACTTAATATTGCTGAAATACCAAAGTTGGATTAATGACATTAAGACTGCAACAAGAGCTAAACAATAAATAGCTGTGAGCAGTTCAGCAAAATTAATCCACTTTAAGAATTGTACAAAAAGAATAGGGTCCATATTCACTGTGGCTTATGGTCCATTTCTTATTTAGAACATGACTTGAGGCATAATTGTAGCAAAACCTATTTGCGTTAAATTTAATCTGCTAAACTAAACTCCATTATTATCTTTGTTTAAAATTTAGCCTATCGATTTTTCACCCATTTTTGGTCTGGGATTATAGACTTCTTATTTTTATATTCTTTTATTCTCTTTTAAAGTCTTCCACACAAGGATCTTGCAGAATCTTGCAGAGCACTAAAAAACGTATTCAAAATCAAATCAGCCGATGAAGTCCCTAATCACAAAAGTGACCTCATGAAACTAAATTCTTGCCAAACTCCACCCTTCCTTGCCTATCAGTGTTGATATCTGCTTGAACGGTCAATGTGGGGGACGCAGCGATGACCTGAAAGAGTTGTGGAGTAAACACAAGTTAAGCCGGGCCTGTGTTTACATGTAGCTCTGTGGTCTGTTGCAACGTGAGTCCCCTGGGAGTCCTGAGAACAGCCGAGCCAAGTGTAAACAAGAAGTGAGGGGATCTTGGGAAAATACGCTGATAAACGGAGGCCACATCCTTCCCCCTTTTGTCATTTCGAGCAAGGAAGATGCCTCTTTGTTAATGCGTAAAATTTCAGCATATGTAATAGATGAGCGCTTGAATTTAATGCTTAGCTCAAAAAAGGTAAAGGTGCAAAAAAATTATAGGCGGCTCATCATAAGCATGGAGTATAAAATACAGATGAATAAAAGAATAAAATATATATAAACACCACTATCAGGGAATATCACTGGGATGAATAGGGAATTGGGCCTGTAGGACCCACTGATGGAAAATAATGACAGTGCAATGTGATCCCATCATAACTCAAAATAGAGGTCTCATGTGCTCCAATGTTTGCAAATGATGCAAACATGAACTTCAGATTAGATTTTAGAAACTTTTCCCATTATATTCTTTTCATATTGAAAGTTTTCAGGTACTTTTAAAGCACCCCATTTAAGTGTTCTCTAATACCTTTATTTAAATCAGTGTGCCGAATCTATCTGGGATTAGACAATGAAGGTTTCAGTATGTTAAGAGCTTTCTGCTCAGTCATGAGTGTGAATATATCGATACACATTACAGCACGTGTAGGTTATCTATTAAATCAGCAGTGACACACAACTAACTTGGTATAAATCACAATGCATAAATGCTGTTCATCAGAATTGAACCGATAACCAGAGGACTATTGAATATTAACACAATTATTACTTTACCACTTGTATCCGTGGAAGCACACAGCATACCTTCTAAAATTTAATACAGCAGTTATCAGTACTGGTTCTATAAGGAATCAGATTCATCAAGTAAAAGAAAAAAAATGGCCAAGAAAATTTTTGGCAAACTGTTACTGTCATGGAGACAGCTACCATGACATCACCAACCAGTTTGCAGACTCTCATTTAGTTTAGCATCACGGCCATCACCATTATGGTGTTATGCAACCAGAACAGGTCACATTTGAAGGAGAAGCCACACTAAGTTAGCAAGCTTATTTCGCTAGATGCATTGCACAGAAACTGGTAATTAATGCAAAGTAACATTCAAGTAAAATACTAGAATTGCACTCAGAACAGTTGAGGTGAAACTTCTCGGGTGTTCTTGAATTGTTGCTAGTAAATAATGAAATGCTGTTATTTGTCAGATAATTGCATTAGGAATATTTCAAAAGTAGTCCATGCAAATTAGCGGAGGTGATGCCTGCCAGGGAGCTTAGTGGCCAGACTGCTAATAATCTATAACTCCAAGCCTTAATATAGTTTACATATGTGAGTTATAAAAGAATCACCTTCTACAGCTGTCACAAAGGGGAAGATTAGCTGCAGAGATTGAAAGCACCTTTTTTCTACCTGCTGTAAACGTGTTAATTTCTGCTGTAATGGTGAGCATTTTATCATAGCAGTCTTTGGGGAATGACACTCTTTTGGAGCCAGCTTCAAGTGGATAAAAAAGAAGCTGCAAACGTTTTTCAGTTCATCACGACCCTAACAGTTAAAAAAAAAAAAAAAAAGCTTAGCTGATGTAACTTGTGGTACAACATTATTGCTATTTTCACTTGTCTGTTTCTTTAAGTAAATTCCAGCAGTAACTGCGACTCTAAGGCAGCCTCTAAATTTTCACCAAAGAAATCTGTGTGACAAATTATTAAGCGAGCGAGAGAATCATCCAGTAACGAGTTCCATCTTTGCAGAGAACAGGTGGTTGTGGTGATGCCGAATTGCTGCAGAGCAGAGGGACAGAGACACTGACCCTCAGTAGATACTAACACATGTAACCATGGTAACTGTTCACAAAGATGGCATCAGGAGCAAATTTTTAAACGAGGAATTTAAAATATCCTTCAAACTTTTCAGCAGATGATTAAAACTTAACCTAAACTGCCATCAGGTGCTACAGTGAGGACTGCTGTTCGCTGTGTGTTGTTAGGTGGATTTAACAGCTTGTTAATTATGTACGCGCAACTTTGGATGCCTGAAGGAGCGTCTCCAGCTTTCTAGCAGTGGTCTTACTGGGCATATTAATTATTTCATGATACAGTAAAGGAGCAGAACATTCACTAATGTCATTTATGACACATGTGTTTGCATACTTTCCATGCCAAGATGGCTGCTGTGAAAGTGGTCTATTGGTAAATTTATAGTAAGTGTCACTGAACTACAGTATATCCTCTCCACTGTAGTTTCTTATCACAGTTTAACCATCTTTTTAACGCTGTGAAGAAGAAGAACGAGGCTTCCCCATACATAAAAACTGTAATCAGCGGAGTGAAGTTCTTTGTCTCTATTATCTTTTCTATCAGGACACTCTGTAATGTATCCTTGCTAAATTATTTCTATATTTACTCTCACTACTGCTCTTATCTGTTGTTGCCTGTTTGCAGGACAAGTCCTATTGATTCGAGTTGCTATTATTTTGCAATTATTAACTTTTTAAAAATGAACCTAACTTTACAGACTGGAGGTCGGCTTGTAATTGGATTTTTAGAGTGATGTTCTTGTATGTGATTGTGTGCGTTGGTGAATTAGGAGTTGTGACAGTTCACATCTGTCTCTCTCCCTCTATCTCTTTTTCACACACTCACAAACACACACACACTTCCGCTGTTTCTATACGTGTCCATGAGCACAGGGGTCTGTGCTGTGTGTGTTTGTGCAAGTCTAATGTGTGTATATGTGTGTACAGAGGCAAGAGATTTTTTTTTTTTTTGTATATCCAGGGCACATTGTCTGGACAGGGAAAATGAGAATGGATGGGATTGTAATTACTGAATGGAGATATCCACACAGTGTGAAATTAGAAAAGGCTGGGCGAAAACCTCCCACGGGCACAGCCAGTAAAGAGAGAGAAGTTGTCATGGTGATAGGTGAATTCAAACAGGGCTTTGCAAACCTTCGGGGAAAGAGGTGCGAGTGTGTGCAAGCAAGTTGCTCCTGTGTATATGTGTGTTGGGTGGTGGTGGTGATTTGGGGTGTGTTTATGGATTCCTTTTGTGAACAAGGCGGGGAAAGTTGCTGTGACCTTGATGAAGACTCGAAGAATGTTTTCAATTTTTCTGCATCCAGGCTCGCAGTAAGCTTTACCTGAACAGTTTGGGAATTTGAACCGGGATGTGGGGCACACATTATCCTTACTTGTCAAAAACTCACCTTATACAGGTTTAAAGACTGAGCGACTCACTGCTCGGAGTTAGAAAAAAAATGTGGATGTGCTTCTCTTTGTTGTCTTCCATTTTTAATGTGCTGAAAACACTGAATTCTAGCGGTTGTTTGGTTGAATAGGTGCATAGATGTGTTGCAGATGAATTCTTTGTTTTGCTCAAAGACATTCAGGGTTACTTTAAGGACACAACAGCACCCTGCTGCCAAACAGGACCTGAGCAATAGCTCTGGCTTCAAGGACACAGTCTGTTGCCAAAATACTGTGTACACCGTTTAAAAGAATAACTGTATTTTCAGTACTGTGCTCTATCCTCAAAACTGTGAATGTTCAGCTTCCACTTCTCCTAGAATTCTTAAATTCCAAGTAGTGGTTTGGCATTATTATCTTTTTCAAGAGCCCAAACAAACCATTTGAACCCCCATTAAATTGATATTGTTAAATTTGAAAAGCGGGCAGCACGATGGCGTGGTGGTTAGCACTGCTGCCTCACAGCTAGAATGACATCTAAAAGGTCTGGGTTTGATTCCACCTTGGCCCGGGCCTTTCTCTGCGTGGAGTTTGCATGTTCTCCCTGTATCTGCGTGGGTTTCCTCCCACCGTCCAAAGACATGCAGTTACTGGGGTTAGGTTAATTGGTCACTCTAAATTGCTCATAGGTGCAAATGGTTGTCTGTCTCTCCATGTTGGCCCTGCGACAGGCTGGCGACCTGTACAGGGTGTACCCCGCCTCTCGCCCTGTGTCTGCTGGGATAGGCTCCAGCCCTCCTCGCGATCCTGAACAGGATAAGCGGAAGAGAATGGATGGATGGATGGATGGAAATTTGAAAAGCAGTTTGAGTGCTGCCAAAATGAAAGCTCTAGTGGTATTCTACAAAACTGGAACTCACATGTCTCTGCAGCAGCTTGATGTGATTTCTTTACTTTGTGATATTATCAGACGCAAAGTTTCTAGTATGGTTGTTTCAGTGAAAGGAAAAAAAAAGTATTTTGCAACATATAATAACCTCTTTGAAGGTGTGTGATTAATTTTGTTTGCAGTCAAATATGTCGCAGCTGTTCTGTGTTGCTGTTTGACGTTAAACACGAATGAACGTCGTTGCTGTGGCTGATGTTCCTTTTTTTTGTTTTGCTGAAGAATAATATTTGGTAATGCACTGCACATTGTTCACTGTATGAATGCATGTATCATATTGCACAATAGATGTTCATTTGTTGTATCATGTCTTGTATATTTTATATAAAAATGTTTACTGCTGCTGTTTATGGTATACTGCATATAGGAGTATGATTATTTCATTTCTGGTCATATGGAAGTGCAAGAGACAATGACAATAAAATATGCAGTTCAGTTGAATTCTTACTCCGGCACTCCCTCTGAAATTATCAATGGTACAGACGATCTTTAAATAAATAAATGGTCATCCAAATGTGTGGTTGTAGTTGGATATAGTCTGCTGGAAATATAAAGATTTTTAACACATTGATGTTTGCCACAGTTTGCATTAATAAGTGATGCATTTTCCAACACTGCTGCACTTGTGTGATTGATCATTTGCTTCCAAGCACATAATGCATGTTACTATTATCATATAGGTTATGATGACAAATAAAACTATACAGTTAGCTAAACTGCAGCCAACCAAACTGATGAAATTATGAGCGCACTTTCTACAAAATAGAAACTGGAGCCCAGCTGATGCCTCAAAGACAAATGGAGTACATAACCATTCTGCTTTTCTACATTTTCAGATAAAAAGTAGCAAATTCTCAAATAACAGCATGAGTTGTGGCGTGGCTGAGTAAATGCGGTAAAGTAAATAGCTTAAAAGGGGGAGATGTAGTTCGTGGTGTGCTGAGAAGGTTGAAATAAATAACAGGACAGAATCCCATAACATGCCTTTTCCGCCTCTCAAAAATAGTCGTCATTCCCAGATTCACTGATGCAGCTGCTAACTGTGCTTTCATGTTGCATTGTTTTGTAAATGAAACCCAACACTTACTTCAGCCTTAGAATAAAAACTCTTACAGGAAAGAAGAGTTTCTGGGCTCCTTGGTCACATGAAAGAATTTTAAACTAACACAGGAGCAGATAAATAAACAGCAAATGCTTGTACTATGATAACATCATGGAATATGTTTAGAAATGAGACAGACTGATATGACAGACTGATGACAGATGCATTAAGGCAGGCTAGAAAAAGAGATACATTCGTTTCACTGTTGAGCTAGCGTTCTGTGTATGTGGCCATGGCAGTGTATTGGAGAAGATACCAGTACGGGATGCAGTGAAAGCCCTGGCAGTGAGCCATCTATTTCACATGCCATGACTGTATTACATAACCAGAAGCAGGAGACAAGGAGGAGTAGATTCCTTTGCCATAGTTCAAAGTGCACGGTGAAAAGATAATGGCCTCCTTTTATCAGTAGGCCATAGTAATGAGCTTGTTCATCACCTACGGGAGGAGAGCGTAGGGGAAAGGGAAGGATGGGTGGGAGGTCAGAGGGTTGGTGGGTGGTTGCGTGGGGTGGGGGTTGAGGAATGCCCATCCATCAGGCGCCATACCCAGAGTCTGGCCAGAGACTCAGCCCCCTCAAACCTGCAGACCCGTTCATCACTGTCTGTACAAATGGAGGGAAAACTACCACATTACATATGGAGGAACAAAAAAATGCCATAATGGAATTGCTTTCAACCGTTTTGTAGACTGTTCTCTTTTTCCAAAGATCATGGATTATACATCCCATAATATAATAAATGTATGAAGTTGTCACATGGGATCTATTCACTGGAGTTTTAAAACATTCAACTTAACAAACCTTTAAAACCAAAGTTTTTTTTTTTTTAAGTGGACGTGTCATTTATGCCGGCGTCACATATTTTAGAGACTGTCCTCCGAGGACACGCTGCACTCCTGCAACGTAGAAAATTGAGCTTTCTAACAAGTAAACGTATAATTTTAACACAAAGCACTCTTGCTGCCTAACCTATCCAAACAGCTTGTGAAAATGAAACTTAAATTTAAAAATAGTATTAAAATAAAAGTCTAAAAATAATTTGGATTCCACATGGAACAAGTTTTGTGACATCTGACTGTAAACACTCATGCTGCATCCACTTATGTAAGGAATTTTGAGCTAAGTATAACTGGGGGAGTTATTTATTTTGATGAGGGAATTATGTTAAAGTTTAGATTCACCTGCTGGTGATGTAGTGGTATTGCAGTTTTAGACCCATATGCTTCAATTCAGGGTTGGCCTGGTGGGCTGGAGCCTATCCCAGCTGTCATAGGGCCAAAGGCAGGGCAAGTCCTATGACAGCTGGGATAGGGGGCAGTATTGTGGTGCAGCGAGGGTCTTTCTGTGTGGAGCTTGTATGTTCTCCCCATGCTTGCATAGGTTCACTCTGGGTACTCCAGCTTCTTCTCACTATCCAAAGACACGCATGGGGTTAGGTTAACAGGTGATTCTAAATTGGCTGTAGGTGTGAATGTGAGTGGGCATCTTACCTATCATCACCGAATCGTTGTCCTCAAGAAAACATTTGCTTTTCTTTTTCAGTCCATGACTAAAGCATCGTTTATAGTGCCATTGTATCTGTGGAAACTACAAGGGATCTACCATGAAGGTTTCAAAATGTAATATTTATTAGATTAAGACCAAGTTCAAGGTTCTATCTTGGGCTGTCTTTAGAAATAAAATTCAAAAAAAGGTACAATCTACTTTGTGCCAATAGTGTTGTCATGGTAGCTGACAGTGAGTTTTCTAGTCCTCCAGTTCTAATTTTCCAGAGCAGAATAATCTGGTTTTCATATATAACAGTTAAGACCAATTTTGAGCAGGAATCTTGCAGTCAATCGGATGTTCAGTGCAGGAAACCTGTTTTCTTAAAGACACCTCTGATGGATTTTGCAACTTGAAGGACAGACCAGACTATCAGTCCTGCTTAAAGCTGGTCAGCCACCTTCCTCCTGTCATCTCTTAATTCAGTTCGTATGAATTTCATTATTTATATATATATATATATATATATATATATATTGTGTCTTGCTTGTGTATGCACAGTAGTTGTGTTTTCTCACATCATGCAGTGAACACGATGTGCGCTTTAAGAATAAGAGTCACTGATTTAATATTCGAATAAAAGCATCAAGTGCAAATAATCATAATCAGTTCAGCCTTCCAAAAGACTCTAATTAGCAACAGTACATAATAGTTAATGGCTTCATCAATGAACACAACAAAATAACACAGAAAGCCTTGTGTGTTGATTACTGTTTAAGTCTATTAATATAACTCTTATTAAATCATCAGCAAATGCCCTGATTTTAAATTTTAAGTGTAATTGGAAAATGTGTAAAATAAGAAGGACTTGGTCTTAGCTTTTCGTGTCTGATTATTCAAACCAGATGAAAGGTTTCCATGTGGCAAAGACTTGATGAACCACCATCCCAATGTGGGGTCGTTGACCTCTACTTTCCTTCTGGTTTGAGAAGCAACCCCCCCCCCAAAAAGCCCCATAGGACATATGAGCTTAGAAGAGGGGGAGGAGTATGCGTGTGTGTGTGTATTCATACGTATACGTATATGAATATGTGCATGAGGTGAGGCCTTGCTCAAGGGAAGAGCTTGTTCTCCTGGTCGACCTTGAATGTTCTCATTCATTTCACTGATGGCTGTGGATCTACTTTGCTAAGGCTTCAAACGGGGCAGATATTCAAATAAGTAGAGGTTGGTTACTCCAACCGGCCCCATCTAACCTGTTCTACTTACAGTACATGTGCTGCAAGGTGCATTTAGCTTCTCTTAAATAAATACTCATCAGATGCTTACAAAAATCCCAGTAGGTATTGAAAGTGACGATATGAAGCATTCGAGCGCACAATTAATGATCGAAAACCTAAAATGAGTAAATACGCAACTTTTAAGAAATATGGCCTTGAATTACAAATGTCTGCTTCTCAAACAATAAACAGCGTTTGTGTGTCTGTGTGTTCTTTGCATTTGCTGCATTTTAGTGTGATTTATTGCAGCGAACCAAAGGAAGTGGAGAGTTTGAAGCATTTTGCATCTACAGTTCTTGGCTTCTTGGCGACTATTAGTCCAATTGGACACTTTACTGATTGCACTGATTACAGTAGTGTGTTTTTAAAAATAAAAAAAAAAGTATGTAAGTATTATAGTAAGGAACTCAGCAATATGGAGCTATCCTGCTGTAAATTGTTTCAGTTATTCTCCTTACCCTTCACTGAAAAAAATAATCCTCAGTGACAGTTTAGACTGAATATTACCCCAGTGTTGACATGAACCCATAGCAACTGCGAGGTTTGAGTCAAGCACCTTTAAAGTGTTTGACACCAAACTGTACGTCTGCTTTAACGTCGGCTCAGCCCTTCACTATAGTTCAGGAAAAGGGCTTTTATGATGTGTAGTTATTTAATAAATGTGTGCATCACTGCAGTCATTTTGAATTTGAGGCCATGGCAAGTGACAAATAGGGTTTTTTTTAAAATTATTATTATCATTGTTGTTGTTAACAATAATAATAATAACATTATTGTATCTGAAGAAACAGTGATGCGGCGATAACGATCATCAGAAAATTGAGATTTATTCACACACATTTTCTCTTTTGGGGCAAATTAACTGTTATATTAATTGTGTATTAAAAATCAGTCTTTAGAATGATTTATTTCAATTTCTTTGCTCTTACCTAATAAGGTGTCCGCTAATATGAGAATAGAGTAGCAGAGGTACCCGAGTTAAGTTACTGCAGCTATAGAAACAAGAGTGACAGGCTGTTGTGGTTAGTCTGGAAATTCAGGGTAGTGGGAAACTGGAGTCAGGTCCTCTCAATTGTCATGGAGAACTGTGGATTCTTTTAGTCTAATTCTGATATTATCAAGACTTAGGATCTTCTTACTAGACTTGGGTTAAAAAAAAAAAAAGAAAAAAAAGAATGAATTAAAATCAAGAAGGTTTACTGTTTAGTTTTTCCCCCCACCAGATTAAAACCTCTAAAGGTGTAGAGAGGTTTTTGAAAGTGACTACCATATGGGAAAATAACCATCCATCTATTTTCTTCCGCTTATCCAATTCAGGGTCGCAGGGGGGCAAGAGCTTATCCCAGCTGTCATAGGGCGAGTGGCGGGGAACACCCTGGACAGGTCGCCAGTCTGTCACAGGGCTAACACAAAGAGACAGACAGCCATTCACACCCACATGCATTTTAGAGCACCAGTTAACCTATCCCCAATAACTGCATGCCTTTGGACTGTGGGAGGAAGCCAGACTACTCGGAGAGAACCCACACAGACAGGGAGAACATGCAAACCTGTGGATATACAGTAGGACTTATTTTCTGCCATTTTTTTCAGTATTTTATGTCTTCCAATCCCTCGTGCTTTCAAATTCAGTCAGAGTTCTTCTCATTCAATAATTCTTACATCATCCTATCTTGTTAATCATTTTTCTGCCCACCTTCCATGGACCAATCAGTCTAAATATCCTTCAGGCATACTATTGCTCACCTCACCACTCCCCATCACCGCATAGCTCTTCAGATTATTCTGGAAATTTACCATCAATGTCTAAAATCCAGACAATAATGTCCTATATCTTCATCTTATCTGTGTTCCAGCTTGTATCTAACTGTCGACCTCAACCATTATCACAACTCTGGTGCAGCTATCCTTAACATGTAAGTGGCTAAAGGTTGGTTACATTCCATTTTAACTTGCCAAACATTTTCCCAAGTATGTACAAGTTCTCCCTGTGGGGAAAATTATGCATTTTCTCCACTAAATTGGCCGGCCCAACATACCATGCTTGTCTTTAATAGAGCACACAGCAGGAAGTCTGATACCTCTGGAGAAAGAAAATAGGGCCAATTTGAGTCTGTCACAGTTACGCATATTTAATGAATACAATGTTTCTCATCAGGACTGCAAGATCATTCTCTCATTCTTGGAAACAACTATCTGCAAATTACTGAAACCTTGGTTTGCTTGTATCTGTCTATTAATATCAGGATCAAAAAATGTGATTCTTTAATATTTTCAGGGTTTTTTTTGTCATTTTTCACTTTTTTTTTTCTTTCTTCTTTTATGGTGTCATACAGCTTTTGTTGTGGTGATTTGAACTGCAATACCAATAAATATATCTTTAAAATGAAAGAAAGAAATAATAAAACAACCTCTTGAGAGTCCTTCAATTATTTAGGGGCTTTGGGGCATGGAGCATGGCAGGCTCGGTGGAGCAGTGTTAAAGCTGAGGCACTTTGTGCTTGCAATCGGAGATGAAGAGGCTATTTGTCTGTGTAGTGTGCGAGGCTCTTATCGGGGATTTGTTTGTGGCACAACTTAATTTGCATAAATTTCTTGGAGAGTAAGATGAAAACTCTGCGCTCTTGGCTGGAGCAGGAGGAACAGATTGCCCTCACAGTGCACGTTCCTTCAAACGGCTCAAATCGTTCTAATGTGGAACTTAGATTTTTCATCTCAACATTCTCACCATTAATATTTCTGCTTTTTTCCCAAAATTTTCACACGCGGTAAGTATCCTAGCTGCTTATCTATCAAGGATTGAATCACGCGATGACTGGATTTGAAGACTAATTGAAATTTATTACAACTCCTATTTGTTGCAGCTTAGGGCATAAATTCTTTTAGCCATGTGTTAACACTTTACTCAGGAATTGCTGAGATCTTAGGAGTTGGCGACACTGAATTATGAACATGCCAACATTTTATTAAGACTATCTACACAATTTTATTACAAATTAAAGAGAAAACATGTTTAGTATAACAAGTAAAATGTGTGTATACACATTATATAGGTCAGAGATATGAAACCGGTCTGTTAATAAAGTCGAGGTCCCAGTTAAGTTTCCCTTTGTGTGCTCCTCCAAATAGATTTAAGTATTCTTTATACATACATCATTACCCTGCTGCACCTGCAATTAAAAGATATGTCTGCTGATATCCAGCGTGTTACAGATCTGTGAATCTAAAGTCTGGCACATCCGCTTGTCTGTGATAATCATTTCCGAGCCTTAATGCTCCATCACCTCCCAAAATAAAACAAGCACTGAGGGAAACTTGGGTGAAGTTAACCTAGTTTACATGTAATGTCAATGATGCCTGCAACCACAGAGTGATCCTTTGGCTAATGTAAACATAGCATCAAAGGCAAAGTTTAAAGGTGATGTTAAGCACACATTAAAGGGGTGCGGTACAGCAGCCCCACTCAAAACTGAGAAAACTGCAGCCACTATCCGAACGGATATGTTGCTGCATGGTTAGTTATTTGCTGCTAAAAATTATGCTCTCAAGGTTAATCTCCATATCAAAATATTAGTTGGCCATTCATCTTTTCTGAAGTGCTGAAATATTGGTGTCGGGGATACTGTGAGCTGACAGGCCGTGCACTATGAAGTTTTAAAAGCTTTTGCCAAGGTGTGTTATATATGAGTGTTCCCAATAATAGGCTGTAGAGCATTACGGTGACAACTGAATGGTTGTTTTGGATTCTGATCTATTAAAAAACAAACAAAACAAAAAACAAAACAAGGGACGCAGCACTGTGGCGTGCTGAACAGATGAGCCCATCAGCCACTGCAATAAAGGCTTGGATGCAAAGTATAGTCAGAGAATTGATAATACGAGCAGATTGTTCTCAAAAACTATTTAAAACCTATAAATGAGCCCTGAGTGAATTGTTCCATCATTTCCATGAGCACACACACACATTGCAGCATGGACTCTTACCCATGTACCCTTTGTCCTGCTGCCCTAAATGCTCACTGACCACTAAATGTTTATTTTTCTGTCTCTGAATATGGTCCCAAACAAATTTACCTGGATGATGTTTGCTAAAAACTACCCAGTTAGGGATAAATACAAAATAACACTACACAGTGTTATTTGTTTAGGTTTGGCATTCACTGCTACCTGGGAAAAGAATAAATATTTGAATGTAAAGTTTTATAAAAATGTGATTACAGATGACTGCCATCTAAGCATGTGGCGTGACTCACCCTGATGATTTATTTGGCCTCTGAAAAACTGATGAACATCCAGTAAAGACTTTCTGGCTGATAATGAGGTGGGAGGACTAAAGGAGGAAGAAAAACAAAAAAACCACGTGTAGAACCAATAGTCTTTTTATCCATTTTCCAATAAAAAATACATTCATACAGAAACTATTTTACAAAACAATTTCAAATGAAAAAATCTCATTATGCCATAAAATGAACAAAAATAGAGCCTCATATTTTTCATGTTTATCCAATAAAGATTCTCTAGCTAAAGATAGGGCATCTTTGCAGGTCTTTGAGAAGTTGGGAAAAAATGTCATGGCAAATAAAAAATAAATCAATACTTAGTGAAAACCAGAATTCAAAATTATTACAATTCAAGTGTCCAGAACAATTCACGTCTGAAAAGTAGCTATTTTTTTTTTTCCAATGAAATATGATAGGCCACAGGTCTAGGCGATACTGATGCCATTTTAAAATGTATGTTTTTTTGTTTGTTTTTTTACTTTTTATTTTTTTTCTCCAAAAATCAAAACAAAGATGTTACAGAAGCAAATGAAGGAGAATGGAGTGCATCTATTTTACAATAATTCTTTAGCCTTTTATCTTTCACATTTGGAAACAACACACTGCACTTGTTTTTGGTCCCATACCCGTTCAAAATAGAAGCTTCCTTACAAAATTCTCTTAGTTTACAATGTAACATCTCTTTGCATTTCTCAGTGTAAAAAGGAAAAAAAAAAAGTCTACAGAATGTCATTAATGCTCAACAGGTTCACCTGCACAGGTGCTGAGTTTCAACAAGGCTACCTGTGATGCTGACAGACAAGTTATTGATGAATGAATGCTCTTTCTAAAATCTTCCATCCATCTCTCAGTCTCAGTGTATTATATATATATATATATATATATATATATATATATATATATACACAGCTGCAAATGGGGAAAATGGCCATGAGATTATCTACTTGTGAACTCAATGGATTTGAATGAATCTCGGAGATCAGCGACTTTTTATCAGCTCACTGAGGAGTGTGTTGAAGTCATGTAACTTATGTTGAAACATGCAAATAGTGAAGTTGGCACAGACAGCTTGTCCTTGTCTCACCTCAGTTTACCAGTACAGACATCTAGACCTGCAACACAGCTCAGCTGAACTGGTTTTACTGGTTTGGTACTGTTAAGTCAGATCACGGGCTGTTACAGAACTGACACCGACTCACCTTGGAGGGGAGACTTACCAAAACGTACACTATCAAACCATACTCGTGATTGAGAATGCGGTCATTAGTCTACTTTAAAATTAGTACTCATTTTCTTTTGACAAAATGGCCCTGATGTAAATGTTTCCTTTGCAGTAAATCTTAATTTGCCACAGTCTTGGTGGCTGACCATACGACATTTCACGAGAACATGCTTCCAAGACTCTGTACCTTTGACAGCAAGTTACAGTTAATCTGAAGTGCATCCACACAATCTTATACTACATAGTAGTAAATCATTACAAAAGTGATTTGCTTTTCCAAGTGCTCCACAGTTCTGTCTCAGATCCGGATAATTTTGAAGACTATGGTTTAGTTCTGAAATATTTATGATATATTCAATAAAGAATGCACGGATGTGCAAATGGCAGTCATTATGAAGCTGATATAGTTACTTGTTTTTTTAATAGTCAAGAGTTTAGAGGAGTTTGTTGCAAGGGAAAAGGGGCAAAAGGTGCAACTGTATGGATCAGAGCCTTTGTAAAGCTATTCAATAACACACAACTGCATTCGCAATGGTCGTTTGGTGTATGTGTGTATGACAGAGTGATCTATTCAACAGGACAAGGCCACTTACATAAGGCATCAGTAAGGTCGACAGTGCATTTACGGACAGAAGAGAAAAGCAAAAGTGAAGAAAAAAGGAACAAAAATCCCACAATCAAGATAGATGCTAATAGTGGTATCCCCAACTTATCAAGAAAACCAAAAAAATATGACAAAACAAAATGACTGCCTTATGTGTTTTGTACAATGCTATGATACTGAGTATTATGAAGGTAGCTGCTCTTGAATGGAATTTTGTTGTCCTATTAGGTGAGCAACACATCCCCAGATCCCATGCAACTTCTGTTATAATGGCAATAACTGTGTACAACTGTTTTTTTTTTTTCCTTTTAAGATACAAAGCTTACACAATGGACAACAAAATGAGCTTTATAGCGTGTATGTTTTGAGACAGGCTACGTAATACATTGCACATTTAATAGCTGCACTAAACAAAACACCCTCCTGTTTTTAGACAGGGAGCTGTAGTTTCACCTCCAGGCAGAAAGGGGGCAGTCTCTAACCAATAGGCCCCAATAAACAACCCCCCCCCCACTCCTCTCCACAGCCAACAGAATCAGTCATGACAGACAGAACTTTTTGCTTGCATTCATTCTTAGAGAGACAACAGATAACCCTCCCTCAAAGAAAAAAAAACCTCCCGTGTATAACATCACCCCTGCCATGTCATTCACTCGCAGTTCCACAATGCAAGCTCCATCCACTCCACAAAGCCAGCACAGGCATCCAGTCGCAGGCACTCACAGTCCCCATGCGCACAGGCAAACACACTGTCAGTGGAGGAATGGCACCCCAATCCCCGGAGTCCTAAAGTTCTCCAGGAATAAAGCGTTGAACACCATACAGAAGAGTCATCTTCTCCAGCCTAGATTTTTTCCCATTTTTCTGAGTCTCTTTTCGCCCTCCTGCTCCTCCATAAAAGCCTTTCAAGAGCAATCACCGCAGCGAGGTGTTGGAGGCACTAAGTATGGTGCAAATAATAGCCTGCGTTGCTTCATGTTTTTCCACTGACTGGAACACAACGGTGCCCCTGTTAACGCTCCCAGGACACACCGGCCTCGCTGATCCCCACAGGTCAGGACAATCAACCAGAATCATCCCTCAGAGCTCTCAACATGGAGGCCATTTTAGATGTGCCTCTTCATGTGCAGCGCCAGGTGGTCAGAACGGGAGAAACACCTTAGAAGAGAAAACAGAAACCATAAAGGGTCAGCCACTGGATTAAAAAAAAAACAAACTTGCTCAACATTTGCTTTTCTAATTTTCCACAGTTGGTGGTGTAGGCCAAAAGTTGTTTATAGTAACTAGAAATGTTTACTAACAAGGTGACGAAAACTAAAAATTCTATTGCTAAATTCAATAGAATCAGTTAACAGGCCAAGAAAAAAAATGATACACTGCAATAAACAAAGTTATCACTTCATCTGCAGGAGATGAAGGGTAAGAAGAGGAAAAAATCTGGTTTTTAATTGAGAACATTCACACATTCATCTGCGACGCTAACCTTACAATCAACACAAACAATATAAACTCTTTTTTCACTCTCCAGAGATGCTTGTAAAGTACCCATGGTGCTGGCTGTGCAGACAGTTTTCCTCTGTTTATTGGCTTTCTGAAATATCTGTGCTCTCTATATGATATCACATGAACATGTAACAGATCCAAAGAAATAGCACATGCTCCCTTTTCATCAAGTCCCCTGTCCCAGTCTGTACAGGTTTGGTTAATGTTAGCATCCTGCTGGAAATGACCCAAACTGATGCTGCTCAGTCTCACTCCATTCTCCTCCATGTGGCATCCCTCGGTTTCCACCCTTCCCATTGTACTCAACTCTTTTCTCATCCAATCCCTTGACCTGAACCCTTTTCATCCTTAACCCCTATTCATCCCTCCAACTAGAAAGCCATTTTGATAAACTAATGTGTTGCTTTCTTTGTCAATAAAGAAGTGTTTGGCACTGACGATATAAAGAAGGGGTTCTTATGAAGAGGCCTTAAATCAGTAATTTACAGCACTTTACTGTGAGAGGCATTTGTCATTCTAACAAAAACAAATGTGACTGAGCGTGGGGACATCTTTAACTGATACCCGGCACCCTCACCTGTCGCAGTGACTGCATTTAAATGGCTTTGCTCCAGTGTGCTTCCTGAAGTGTCTGGTGAGTTCATCGCTTCGTGCAAAGCGCCACTCGCAGCCTTCCCATGAACATCTGTAAGGCTTCTCACCTACAAAAATAAACATAAAGCAAAATATTAAACTCAGTTTTTGTCGTATCTTCATCAGGGTTTAGAACCGTGCTCCTAACAAGGATATTCTGCGAGTTTACCAGCGAGTTAGGCATTTCTAAATGACAATATATGAACATTTTAAACTACAACTTTTTAGATATACAGCAAATATTTACAGTACAGGAGATAAAATAATGCAGATTTCTCAAAAAAAATATGATCCTATGCAGGTGCTAAGCAGATTGGGCTGACTACTGTAAGATGAAGAGAAAAACAACCTTGTGCCTTGCGGGTCTCAAGAGCTGTGGTATGCAGCTGTAAGAAGCTGCTTGAGTGGAAGGCTTATGTAACAGGGGAGAGCTGCACGAAAAAAAATAGAGACTGTTCCTAATGGTCCTACAGGCCATTAACCATCATTAACCATGTGGCTAACGTGGTTTGAGAACGATGCTAGGAATGTGAGTTCCTCTGCTAATGGAGGCCTGAGCTGTAAACAGCCTGGCAGAGGTCAAAGGTGACGAGGGAAACTGCTCACATTTGAGCCCCTAGCAAAACAGTGCAAATGTCAGATTCCCATAATTTTTCTCTCGCTCTCTCTCTCTCTCTTTTTTTTTTTTTTCCTTTTTGGAAGTTGTATGCAAATGAGTGAGTTTCTGAAGCTTTTCCCATGGTGAAATCTGAGAACTGTTGATTTGTTTTCAGGATCCACATCCTCTGGGTGCTGCTCAACCACAAAAGAACATCCCTCCCCCTCCCGCCTCTCTCTGCTCTCTCTCTCTCTCACGCACTCCCCACCTCCCTTTCCACTGCATGAAGTCACGTTCCTCTGTGTGAATTAGGTCATAGTTGAGGGCATTCCTCCTGACAAACTATTCAAAGTATGTGGGAGCATTTTCAAAACTTTGAGCAATAACTCAGCACTTCAGTTCAGCTAGCATCACTTTTGAAAGGTTCACTGTCTAGCCTATTTACCTGTGTGTGTCCGCTGGTGTGCTTTGAGGTGCGAGCTCTTGGTGTACACCTTCCTGCATCCATTGAAGTGACACCTGTGCACACGCCTCCTCCCGTCAGGCGATGCCTCCCCGCTGGTCAGCCCTGACCTTTCCATGGTCCTCTCCATGCCTCCAGTCCTTATTTTCCCTGTTGAGTGCATCACAGTCTGTATCCCATTCCACGTCTGGGCCACAGAGCCCTCCTTGCCGAGCTCAGGTGAGGACGGTGGCGTGCTGATGATGCCGGAGGCCACGTCTTCGCCACTGTCGGCCAGAATATCAGTCAAAGAGCTGGAGGTGAAGTCGAGAGTAGGGGAGAGCTCCTCCGAGCTGTCCGAGGCCTCGCTGCTGGCATCGGAGTTGAAGCCACCTACATCATGGTTCTGGCTGTCCTGATTGTCTTCCTCCCCCTTAATGTGGGGGATCTTTGGGTCCGACTCGTTTGACTTGTCCCCACAGGCGAGCATCAGCTTGCTCCACAAGTCCTCCTGGCTTTCAAATTTAAGGTCTGTGGCTGAGACGTAAGGCTCGCTCTGGAGGTATCTCTCCAGCTCGAGGCATGTCTGTGTAGATGAAAGACAAGATAGAAATGAGTTCAGTGGTGCACAGAGCCAAAGGCATGTAACAGAATGCTTGCATTCAACCTGAAAGTCCTTAAAATGACCAAAAAAAGATCATTTGTTTTCATAGGAAACACAAGACAAGACAAGATATTCTCCTAGGCACTGTTTTTATTCTAAGCAGTGGCAAAAGGGGGATATGCTGTGACACCGTAACATCACTGGCCCTGTTTCTTTTCTGCCTGCAGGAATGAGGCAAGACACAATGTCCTATGCAGAGGATAGTCAAGTACATTCTAAGTGTGTCCTCTGAGGCCATATCAGGGAAGATTACAAGCACCACATTTCCTTCTGAGATTGCAAGAACAAGGTGCTCCTACCCACAAATACAGGCATGGTTTGAATATGTGTAGGTGTGTAGAGGTTGGTCATGAAATTTACATATGCTACAGAGCCCCCCTTGGGTTGGGGAAGTGCTTGTAGATCTTTTAAATCTATCAATTATTCAACATAATATGGATTTAATAATGCATTTGACTGCATTGCTAGAAATAACATAGCACACCAGGGACTGAGTGGAGGGAGGTCTGGTTCATGGGGGTTCATAAAAAGCTTGGCATGAATACTGCAACAGCCACTGTGGATTGTGGGCCTGTTTTCTGTGAAAAGGAAGTGAGAGAGAGCACTTCCTTAACCCTCTTCGGTCAGCAAACACAGACCAGATATGAAGGCCAGGAACAGGCCTGTGCAGCTTCCTAATGAAGCTAATTTACAATGACTGTCAAATGCTATTATAATAGACCTGCTAGAACAGCAGCACTCCAAGCTTGAGGAAACTTGGATCCAAAGGGTTGTGAGATAAATCTGTTGTTCTGACTTTTTCCAAGCTCCTCTTAAAACTATTTACTCCTTTGGGGAGTCCGGGAGGGGACATCCCTCTTTGGCTGAACTGGTTTAAGACAACACAAGCATGCACCCAACTGAGCTGCATCACTTAGAGGATTTATTTAAAAAAAAAAAAAAAAGAAGCAAGCAGACCTGCATGTGTCCTTGATACATTTCACAGAAACACTAAAATAAAGGAAGAATGGCAAGCCTCACCAATATTTTTCAAATAGATATAATGTAGCTTAAGGGAAGATGGCATTCATTTAAACCATAGGAATGAGGCAGTAACTATAAACGCCTTTCATGTTTACATGTATTCTAAAAGAGGACTATCATGGGGACACCATGGTAACTTGGGAATGAAAGAGATGGCATTCAGTTCAAATGTTTCTTGTCAGCAGTGCAGGATAAATCCCAGGCGAGCTTTAAATGCCTGAGAGGGCGACTTGGAACGAAGCCCGACCATATCTGATAGACGGGCAGACAGAGAAGACTGAAGAGCAAGGCCAATTCATTTCCCAATCTGAGCAAGAAGCGACTTGTACTCTCCCCGTCATCGCCAGTGTAAAACTCCACTGTTTTGTCATCCAAGCGGCCGCCTGGTTGAGCAACGGCGCAACAGAAACCAGGCTCTCTCTCTCTCTCTGACAGCCTGTCACTCATTTGTATGTGTGGGTCTGTGTGTGACAGCGAGAGGGAAGGAGCGGCAGGCAGAGAGGGGCAGTGAGAAAGTCAGGAGGAGGAGATACGCGCAAAGACGCACGGCTCGCCATTCAGTCGCTAAATCTGCACCACGGCGTGTTTTTCGTTTATCACACACCGACGTGCCTGTATAACCTGCATGCCTGAGCCGAAATTATCCACAACATTTTTTTTCTTCTCCACCAGCAAACCACCGCAAAATAACTGCGCGCACGCTGCAACGTGAGAACATACCGTAAAAGTACAAGTCATTTAAGGGGATATTCGCGATGTTTTATGAAAACCTCAAAAAACAAATTAACAACAAAACCCCTAGTAAATCAGTTATTCTACAAGTATTAAAAAAAATACCTATGAGATATGCCACTAGGGGAACTTGCATCATTTCCTCTATTACCGGAGGCAAGCCAAGTTTTGACAAAGAAATTTATATTAGCTGCTGTACTGAATCAAACGCGGGGTTACATGGCATTAAACTAGTCTGACATTTGCCCGTCCGCGCGCAGCTGTCACTTAAAACAAGTTTCTGGGAATTACGCACTCTGCTGGCACTCCACGCAAGAGCCAGCGGCACTGTCTGTCAAGCTGGGGATTCGTATGGTAAGAATCAGTCGTCAGCCTACCTGCTGCCAGTACTCTTCCAGAGATGGTAAAGCTGAAAAGTATCCGGTGTCGTGCACAATTTGGAGCTCCTGGAAGATGCTACACATAGGGATGACATCCATTTCACTCCCGAGATTTAGCCACAAGTAGAAGCGAATTCAAGCTTGTGAAGAAACGAAGCCTGATGTGTTCAGAGAGAAGCTGGAGTCTTGGCTGTATTTGCATGTATACTAGTCTGGAGTCGTGCACTTCCAGTGGTGGTTTTGAGCGTGAGCGCACAACACTGAACTCTGCAAAAGTCCGTCAGCGCACTGTAAACTTCCCCCCCGATTCAAAATTACTGACAAACCCACCCCCATGTGATTACATTACGTTACGGCACGTCTACCAATGGGCTCGCAGGAACTTTACACCCGCCTACCAGACCACCCGTGGCCAATACCGAGCGAGAGCCGAGTCATTCTGCGTGCTGTGATTGGTGCAGGGCTAGAAGCCTCTCTGGCTCCCATTGGGCCAAATCAGCGCTATTTTTAGAACGGTATATAACGGGACTCCTCTTTTACCACAACGAGGAAGTTGAGTTTTCCACCGATTCGAATGTAAGCTTCAGCGGCTTCGGATCAGCGACAGGCGAAGCATCCGCTTCTGGCGGCTCTAAATAGACTGACGGCTATCTTTATTTCCTCACACATGCACTACTGACTCTTGGCGAGTTGGGCTATGAATGTGAGGAGCGTGAGTCTGTAAAGAAAATCGCTCTCCTGTTTGTAAAACGCAGGTCTGGACAACAAAATTCAGACGCGCCTGCAAACTCAGGGGGATCATCAAAAGCCTGATCAATTTCTGTCCTCTGTGAAGCAAATGTGATAGACTTCATCTTTTCATGGCTGTCCAGAGATCCATGAGGATTATGACGAGTCTCTCTGTGACAGTATAGACAATTTAATAAGCTATTAAGTCATAATAGAGTTGCCATAAAGATGATTATTCACATAATGCTGTGCGGGTTATTGTAGTGGCAGCAGCTTGAAGCAAACCATGAGGGACAGGTTAGATTCTGCTGGGAATGATTGGCACTGATGGGCACTGTGAGTGTGTGTGTGTGTGTGTGTGTATGCTTTAATGTCAGTCACCTGTGGCTCTCTTAAGAGCTTAATTTTTTTGCAGCTTAAGTGCATTAATATACTTGCTTGCAAAACTACATTAACTTATTTCTGCTAGAAGGGGGAAAGTAGAACAGGTTAAAAAAAATTTGCCACCCGTGGTGCGTGGTGAGAGTTTCTAATGCAAAACGGCAATATAGCTCTTACAGCTCTAAAATGACACGTTATAAATATACGCTGGCTCTCTCCCAGAAATATATTTACCTCTTTCCCTCCTTTGAATGTAAATTGCCTTGCTGTGATCAGTGCTTTCCCACATCGCTCCTCCCAAAGATCAAAGCGACATGAATATTAATCTGAGATTAATACATGTACAAGTTGATATATGATGAGCTTTATGTCCTCTTTGTGTGCTATGCTTCATGCTTTATTATGCTGTTTGCATAAAAACTTTGTTTATTAAAAAAAAAAAAAAGTCCCATAGGTGATTATTTCCAGGTTTTAAATGCAGCTGATGGAGAATATAGCAAGAATTCAGCTTTTATTTTGTTAAGTGGGGAGTCAGATTTCCCACATCCTCTCAGCAAATAAGGTTACCTGATACTTAAATTACTTTGAATTTGTCCTCGATCACTCAAAACACTATGACTAATACTGAGCTATTATTAGGATCACGAGTGCCTGACATACTGTGTACAGTAAATGTGAGCAAAAAATCATACTGAGTTACATAAGATGTGGGATTAAGTTAAAGTTAAGCAGAACAACAGCGGCATTGACAAGTTAAAGGCAGGCGATGTGACAAACAACATGTTTGGAACAGAGCACCATTGTCTGGCTCATCGGCCCGGTCGAGCGCCTCCACAGCGGAGTCTCTTTTGTTGAGCTCTCAGCTGCGGCCACATTTGCAGCACTCAGCAGCATCACATTTTGTCAGGAGTCTATGGGTTTCATGGACAGATAACACTAGGATGGGCTCTCTGTCGTGACACACATCATGACTGAAGGGAAGCATCATATTAGGACAATAGAGAATTTACAATATGATAAGGCGTAAACTGTATGCATTCTCATCCTATACTTTTTATATGCAAAATACAGTTAAACAACTTCAGCAGCTTTTGGGAGATTGACTTGTTAAATATTAAGTGATGATAAACTATGGACCATCTGTTTCCCATCGGCTCAAGTACCAATTTAACACAGCAGTGTTTAAAACAGGCTCAATGAAAGTGACACGAAGGTTTCCACACAATAGATGTACTTACTTTGCTGTGAAAAAGTTTTTGCCCCCTTCCTGATTTTTTTTTTTTTGCACATCTGTCACACTTAAATGTTTCAGATCATTAAACAAATTTCAATATTAGACGGAGATAACCAGCATAAATACTAAATGCAGTTTTTAAATGATTTAATTTACTAAGGTGGAAAAACTATCCAAACCTTCCTGACCCTGTGTGAAAAAGTAACTGCCCCCTAAACCTAATAACTGGTTGTGCCTCCCCCCTTGGCAGCAGGAACTGCAATCAAGCATTTGCAGTGACTGGCAATGAGTCTTTCACATCACTGTGGGGGAACTTTGGCCCACTCTCCTTTGCAGAATTGTTTTCCATTGGAAGACGCAATAAGCGTGAAGTCCAGACTTTGACTCGGCCATTCCAAAACCTTCATTTTGTTTCTCGTGAGCCATTCAGAGGTGGACTTGTTGGTGTGTTTTGGATCATTGTTCTGCTGCATAACCCAAGTGCGCCTGAACTTCAGGGCACAAACTGATGGTCGGAGATTCTCCTACAGGATTTTCTGGTAGAGAGCAGAATTCATGGTTTCATCAATTATGGCAGGTCATCCAGGTCCTGAAGCAGCAAAGCAGCCCCAGATCGTCACACTACCGCCACCATGTTTGACTGTTGGTGTGATGTTTTTTTTTAATGAAATGCTGTGTTAGTTTTACGCAAGATATACCGGGACACAAACCTTCCAAAAAGTTCACCTTTTGTCTCATCAGTCCACAGAATATTTTCCCAAAATTCTCCGAGATCATCAAGATGTTTTTTTGGCAAGTGTCAGACGAGCCTTTGTGTTCTTTTTTCTCTCCCGTGGATGCCATTTTTGCCCAGTCTCTTTCTTATTGTTAAATCACGAACTCCGACCTTAACTAAGACACGTGAGGCCTGCAGTTCTTTAGATGTTGTTCTGGGTTCTTTTGTGACCTTCTGGATGAGCCATCAATGTTCTTTTGGAGTAATTTTGGTAGGCCAGCCGCTCTTGGGAAGGTTCACCACTGTTCCAAGTTTTCTCCATTTGTGGATAACGGCTCACCGTGGTTTGCTGGAGTCCCAAAGCCTTAGCTCTGCGGGCCTTTACAGACTGATAGGTTTCAGATTTCTTTGTGTCTTGAGTTTTTTAGATTGTGGCAAGATGCGTTGCTTTTTGAGATTTTTCAGCCTACTTCACTTGGTCAGACAGGTTCTATTTAAGTGGTTTCTTGATTCAACAGGCATGGAAATAATCAGCCCTGATTCTGACTAGTGAAACTGAACTCAGCTTTCCAAATTTTTTTTAAAAAAATTAGGTAATCACAGTTAATTTACAATTTTTTTTGGGGGGGGGGTACTTTTTAAATAGGGCCAGGTAGGTTTGGAAAAAAAAATTCTCCTTAATAAATGAAATCATCACTTAAAAACAGCATTTTGTATTTAGTATGCCATCATTGTCTAATCTTAAAAAAAATAAATGTGACAGATATCCAAAAAAAGAGAAAAAAAATTATGAAGGGGCTAATACATCTTCATGGCACAGTAGATAAAATAGAATTTATTAAAAATAAGTTATCACAGAGTACCAGTGTAGTTTGAATATCAGCACTTGTAAGCAGTTTGTATCTGCACATCCTGGAAGGCCCATGTGAGTTGACTTATGCAGGATTGAATTCAGTGATGTCACAAATGTGTCTTTTTGTGTAGTTCTTCGGCTACACAGAGAACGGGTCTGAGGGGGCTGCAGAGACGCTCGTGTGTAGTTTTCCAAAAAAAAAAAAAGAAAAGGAAAAAAAGTGCCTAGGTTTACACTAATGATGCTATGCATAGCGGCAAATGCTAATTGGCTGGAAAGCTGGCTTGAACAGGAAAGGAAACGACAAGAGAGGTAACTGTGATGAACGAGGTAAAAAATAAGACAGATTTTTGGACATGAGAAGTGACTTTGAAATTTTTAATGGCGACGTTATGAAGAAAATGGAGCAGCAGACAGAACAGGAGAACAGCTTTCTTTTTCAACTTACGTATAAACATATTTAGGACAAACAATAGTAGGGAAACTACTAATACCTTAGTATTTGTATGTGGTTTAATACTACTTATGTCGTGTATAGTAATTGGTATTGTATGCAGCTCCTATTTTGTTTTACCAAAGGCACAATCATTTGTTTTTTTGTATGCTGCTCTAAGCAGCTTCTCTTTGTTTAATACAGTTTAGAGCCATTGTTTCAATCAGCAGCACAGCATAAGCAGATTTTGTGTGCAGACTGTAGCTTGGAAAGGGATCAGAGTCATGTTAGAGCTACATTTTCATTGAGAGGAAATACACTTTTTTTTTTCTTTTTGACCTAATTTTGTTCTTAATCATTTTATAGGTAATGCTCTTAACAACAATATGCCTATGCAGCATTTACAGCGGACTTTCATTAGTTATTACCGTTACAAGTATGGCACGTTAAGCAAGTCATTAAGTCTCTGCACTGTTGTCCCCTCAAGAATGCAGTACAATCACCAGGTTATGTTTTCATAATGACACTTTGTTGTCATGAAAAAAAAAGAAAAGTAAAGAAGACTTGCATCAAGAGGTCTATATTTATAGTCTCTGTCGGTGTGTCATCAAATCAAATTCCTGCCAATTTTGTGTTCTGTGTGGTGGACGCTGATGCAAAGAAAACGAGTCATATAATTACAGTTGCCATGAGTTATGTTGGTGGCAGTGCACAAGGGATGCTGATCTGTGTTAGGATGAATCCATAGCAACAAAATATTGAGCATAAACAGCATGCAGACAAGCAGCGCAGCTGTCTAGTGGCCAGGTATTGTTTGTGTGTATTTGTATTTTTATCTGTCCTCAACACTGCATATGACAATGGCTTTGTCAACTTCACTGTGTGCAAGTTTGCAGCTAGTTAAACAATGGAAACAATACTAGAGCAGAAACATAAAGTTTAAAGCACAGCACAGCAATACAGCAGAATATTTTTCAGTCTACACAATGATTATTACTTGATGTTACACATGTATATTTTTTAATGTCTAATGAGATTTCTGTTAGAGCCCATATATGTTAATACATGTTGCCCTTTTTAACACAACAGCCAAAATCACAACTTTGTATTCATGCCACCGCTGAAAACGGCATAAGCAGCCAGTACATGACACAGGTCACAAAGTCGGGTCTTTTTTAAAAGTCTAACCATAGACAATGACGGGAATCAAGCAGAGAAAACAACCCATTGCCTGTTTTGCATCCAGTACACACAATTGAAATCCCGCATTTGGAAGCCATGCCAAAAAGTGGTCACTCACTTTTAATTAGCTGTCCTAAAATTCTATGCAAAGCAGATAATGGCCAGTTCTTAATTTGCAAACAGCGTCTGGTGCCTGATTAGAAATCCATGGTTGCAATTAGGCTAAAAAGTTTTGTTGCTGCCATTAGGAAAGAGAAGTCAGATAGCATAATAACAAATGACAATGATTTAGAAGCTGCATGTTGTGTCTGCAGTTTTGATTGATAGTCTCGCAAATGTATGCCATTTAGCTGAATTACAATTTGGATGCATGAGAGAGTTGATTTTGCTAACATATTCAGTGTGTAGCACCCCGACCGCCTGTTACTTGACTCTAATCAAAATGCAAAGATATTCATAGTGAAAGTAAAGTACAGTATGTAAAAGCACAGAGCAGGCACAATAAGCAAAAGTCTGTGGAGTGACTGCGGCAAAACAAGCAGAGTTAATTTAATTGGTTCATTACATCACATGTCTTATTGATCTCGGGTTTTGATGCACTGTAGATGAATCAGAATCATAAGACCTTGGTCATTAAAGGGAGTGGATTCCTGTTTCACAGTCGCTGTGCTTAGAAGAGGAAAAAAAATATCATGGGAATACTGCTTTAAATCCCGAGGAGATAGATAGATCAGAGACATGCTCTTCCCTCATTTCAACACCTGCTCTTAAAGTGCTTTTGAACAAGCTTTTCAGTTCCCAACAGTCCAACATTACAAAGTAGTTTTATGTGTAAGCAGACTCTGCTGGATGAGCAGCACATGTCCTGTTTACATGGTTACCTGAAAATAAACACCCATATTGCTAAGAAATTATTGAGAATACAACCTAAACAGGAACAAGTCCTCCAATTCAGATGACAAGTGAATTGAAGGACAACAAAAACAACAAACAAGCAAACAAAAAACCCAGCAACTTAGTTTGAGGCACACAGACGCATTGGTTAAGCTTAGGTCTGGGGAAGTTGAGATCAGGGTTTGAGTTAACGTAGGGGATTCCCATTGTCATGGCTACATTAATAAACATCATAAGGTTATGAAACTGCAGGATTAAAAGAAATGAACTTTTAGTTTTAAAACTGGAAGCAAACAGTACAGCATTATCATGCAGTAAGAAACATGGATTTAAGGTTAGGGAGATCTCATGATCTCCCCCCCCTTCAAAAAAAAAATCATTCATTGTTTTGTTGACTCATTCATCCTCCCCAAACTTCTCCTTATACTGACTAAATGGATTTATAACAGTATAACCTTACTTCCTCTTTTTCTTCTACCTTAACCTGTCACAATGAAACTGAAAACAAGTTAATTAATAAACAAATGCACATAACTTGAGACATCATCAATCCATCAATTTCTTCCGTGTGTGTGTGTGTGTGTGTGTGTGTGTGTGTGTGTGTGTGTGTGTGTGTGTGTGTATATATATATATATATATATATATATATATATATATATATATATATATTCCTCTTTTTCTTCATATATATATATATATATATATATATATATGAAGAAAAAGAGGAAACTCTTCATAGTTTGGATGAGTAGCTGTAGTTTTGCAGTTATGTAGTGGTCATTGGCATTCCTGGTTTCATGTATGAGGCATTGAGTCTTGAGGCTAATCTTAGCTACTATTATACCTGACGGGAGTTTCCATGTTGTGCAGAGCTAGGCTAGGTTATTGGCGGGCAGTTGGATGGGACCAGTCCCTTACGGGGGCGGGGGAGAGACCGGGACCTTGGGGATCAGGACTGTCTGGCCTTCAGTCAGTCATTCTGGGTGTGTCTCATCCATGAGCACCTGGTTCATTTGTGCTGCCAGGCACTCAACTTCTTTAGCCAGAAGGTGTGAATCGTGTCAGGGCCACTCTTTTTTTGAATGTCTGAGACTGTGATGGTTACTGGAGCCTGTTCAGGGAGGTTGCTGTGGTCTGCTCCTAGATCCACTAGCCACTGAGCATCTTTTGTGTTGCATCCTTCTCCCACATGCTCCTCCACTATTGCTCCATCTCCAGCCTTGGTGGGGTGCTGTTATCATACTGTTCCCCTGCCACTGAGAGTACACCTTTGATGGTTCAATGGAGAACATCAGGTTTAGTCTCCTGGCTTGTATGTCTCTGGTATACCTCTTCAACCAGTTAGAGGCTATAAGTCATTGCTTGTCAGCTTCTAAGGCTGCAAGTATGGGCAGCTTCTTAGGAACCTCTTTCCATATTTCTTAGGACTCCCCAAGTTTCCAGGTTTCCAAGTTAGCCATGATCTTATCTTTCATGTCAGCTGCTCTGGCATTCAGTTTACCAGTTGTTATTGGGGCTTGGTACCCAATCTGGGAGTGTGGGGATGATGATATCTCCCCCCGACCTGACGTTCTGGCTCCCCCTTGCCGTAGCATTTGTGTTGTACCTCATCAAGCTCTAGTTGCAATAGCAGTTGCTTCTTGCAGATGCTGGAACACAAGTTGTTTCTATGTCAGTCTGGATGTTGGGTGTAGAAGAATCCATAGGTCTCACATCTGCTTCATGTAACCCCTTTCACTGGGATGTGTAGTAGCATTCCAACAGTTCACGATTCTCATCTCTTGTCCATTTATGCCATATCCTTGTTCCAGTAGCCCACTTGTCATCAGTATGCTCCGTTTCCTCAACACCTGACGCAGGCCTTGTAATCCGAGCCATTATGGCTTCAATCACATATCTCTCAGTCCGAGGTAGACTCGGGGGGGGTGGGTCTAACCTGGGGACCGTTGCTGCATGCATGTCCTGGCAGGATTTGAAACCCCGACCTATTGTTCCACAGACAGTCATGTTACCACTACACTATTCATTTATTTATTTACCCCCCCCCATATGAATAAATAAATAAATAAATAAAAAATTGACCAACAATAAAAGGGCTTTTCATGGTCAAAGAACTCTGCCTACAAAGAAAGGTCATTTCCAACACATTCCTGTATCTGACGCTGTACCTTAGATGAGTCATGACTCTGCCTTATCTAATTCAAGGAACACGTCACATGCTCATTTCATAGATGGGGGTCAGATTTAGATCACTATGGTGATCTCTTGAAATTCTTGGAATGCTGCATTTGATTTAATTTGAGCATCCCAGGGGAGCATTAAAACAATGATCTACGGGAGCAAGTGATGAATTGGGAGCTGGTAAGACAGATAAATGCACAGGGGAGGTGAGTGCCTATATGTCTTGCACGGCATATATGAAAAGCTTTTAAGTGACGAAAACTGTAATGTTGGCAAGTGTTGGTAAATTTGTTGCTGGTGACATCATTTTTAAAAGGGACAAGTGAGAGCTCCAAACACTTTGCCAACCATTAGGAAGTCCTGTGTGGAGTCCCAGAGCATTTTGAAAACAAATTAGTGCAGTTGATGCTGATCTGAAAGACTGTTTTGTCCAGTGCATTGCTATACACTCAGCCTGCTACAAGCTTGGGAAAAACAGAAGTGGTGTAGCAAATGTATTGATGTGCTAATTAGTGTGTGATGTCATTTGGAAACCTTGTATGACTTTCTGAGCAGCCAACAGCTTCTTTTGTTTTTGTTAAAAGAATAGGCCACATGTGCCCCTTGGCAACACTAATGCATAGGTTGGCAGCTGCAAAAAAAAAAAAAAAAAAGTGTCCTGCACTCCAGAGCACAGTCATCTGAGTGGCATAAAATGAACATGAATTTGTGCAATTTCTTTTTTAGTGACATTTCTATATGACATGCAACCTTTGTGGCAACATATAAAAGGCACCAGCTTAACTAAATTGAATTGAACCAACTTTAATTCAAGTCACTCAAGTTTTATTCATATTTTGGCAGTTCACACCACTGGTAAGCTGAAGGTGCTTCAAGTTGCAGGGTATTCCCTAAGAGCAAGCACTTAGCAAAGGTGGAGAGGAAAGCCTTCCTTTTATCTGGAATAGACCACAAACAGAACCGGCCTTGGGGATAAAAGATGACAAAAAGAGCACAGAGATACGACAGATGGGATAAAACACAAATTAGAGAGTAGACAAAAGTTAATGATGTTTAATAGAGGCATAAAAACACATCAGGAGTGAAAAGAGGGAAGTGGAGAAGAAGTGCTGAGTGCATTGTGGGAGGTCTTCCAACAGCCTGAACTTTTAGCAACACAACTAAGAGTTCAGTGTTGACTGATCCATCCCTAACTATAAACTGTATCAAACATTAAAGTTTTATTGTGCGTCTTGTTTTGTGTGTGTGTTTCAACAAACAACGTTTCAGGTTATGCCGTGTCAAACAACACAACACGGCAAATACATGACTCTACTGCATTTAATTGAAGCAGCAATGCAACATTACACAGGAGGCAAATGTCTTAGCGAAATGCGTTTTCTTTAGAACTGATTTGCACATTGAGGTGACTTTTGTGACTTGCGCTACATAAATAACATTGAATTGAATTGAATGATAACTTGGGGGTCTGCAGTGCAGTCCATCTGCAAACGTCTGCACGTTGCAGGTTAGGGTTTTTATTCTGTTCTGCTGCATGCCTGTTGTAATTGTGATCATGCTGATTACAGTACCTCACAGATAGATGCACATATGCACCACCAAACTTCACAAAATTCACCAAGCACTCGTCACTTGTGCTTACTCATACTCTACAATACTCTTCAGTGTGTGCAGCTACCGATTTGCACAATGAAACTGTATATTACTGTCTTGTATTTATAGAGAAGATGATGCAGCTAGTAATCCTGCAGTGCTGTAGCACAGGTGAAATGGAATCATGCATTTACTGTAACAGGGGTGTTGACCTGTGTACAAAACTCTTCGCTGGTGCTTGAATGCACTTACTCCAGTCTCTGTAGGTGCATGCATTCATGTGTGTGCATATCTTTGTTCGTGTGTTTGTGTGTGCGCACCTGTAATCAAAGGGCCATTTACAGGAATAGCTGATGGCAGCCAGAGTGCTGAGGAGGATCCAGCAACAGCTGACTGTGAGTCATCATCATCTCATGACCGGTTACTCCCTGGAAACTCAATCCTCCACTTTACCTTGACCAATATGCCATGAAGTGTGCTGGATTTCTGCGGTCTGGTCCGTTGGGAAAAGCATCCCCATGTTTACACTGTAGTCTTGTTGTAGATGTGATAGAGCAGCAGGATGACCAAATGGTAGAGAGACTAACCCAACGTAACCAGAAGCCGGAGGATCACAAGTTTGACCCTGTATGTGTTACAATTATCAATTCGTAAAACAAAAAATAATTATATTTTAGTTTACAAATTTTATTTTGTTTGCGTGCAGTTCTGTTGCTTTTATTACATACATGTGCCCTGAATTCCATGGAACTGGGTATCTCATCCATCCATCCATTCCACAGGAACAGCTAAATGTGTGCGATGTAAAAAATGTAAAAGATAAAGTATTGATTTCAGTTTAGAGGCGCGCAGCTGTTATCAGTGAGCGCTGAGGTCAGTTGTTTTAGCTTTTGCTTTACCTCTGGAGATTCATCACCTCTGTTGAATTGTAGCAAGAGTGAGATAAATTGAATGCTTATCCTTGGTGGAATAAGACAACGGCTTTGCTCTGAAGTCAGAATTGTGTGAAATGAGATGAGTCGATGAATTTAACTCTTAGTATGCGATTGATGTTCTAAAATGAAAACAACAACCTATCAACAATTATTACTGAGCAGTAACTGCAATTTTCGATTAGGATTGAATAAAACTTCCCAAGTACGTACTTGTATTGTTTTCCATATATCAGCACTGAAAACAAACTCTTCAGATGTTTTCAAGCGGTTGACAGTTTAGGAGCTTTTTGCTCATTATCCCATGCTGTCAAAAGCCCTCGGTTGTCCTCTCAGTGGTTTTCTACATCATATTAACCAGTGGACAGTCATAATAATACTAGTTAAGTGCATGTTGTGCCATAATGAAGCTACATTTCCACAGTGTAGTGCCACAGTTTTCTAAGACGGGCTCAGTTTGATTCCTCATCTCCATTATCAGTCCCACACTTAGCAAGTGGCTTGAATTAATGAGTCGAATCATCAGAATCTCTACCTGAATAAGCAGGGGGAAAAAGATGAGAGCCAGTTTTAAAATGACTAAACTGCACCTTGGGAATTTATGATTGAATCCTATGAGTGAGATATGCATAGGGTCTGTTAATCCTCGTAATGTAATAAAATAAAATACAAATTTTCTATAATCCCTTATAATGTGCTGCACCATTAATTTTCTTGTTATAGGAATTATGTTAAGGTTTCTAACACTTGGAGATAAATTCATTTAACAACTTAAATTTAAGTATTTCCTTATAAGATACTTTTGTAGAATACCATGATTAAAAACTGACACACGGTAATGATTATATGAAAAGACATACGGTGCTATGTAAAAGTATTTTCCCCCAACCTTTGATTTCTTTGTATTTTGATATTTGTCAAAATTAGATGTTTCAGATCATGAAATAAACTTTAATATTAGACAAAGGTGACCTGAATAAATCCAAAATGCAGTTTTTAAATGATGATTTAAAAAACTATCCAAACCTACCTCATTCTATCTGAAAGAATAATTGCCGCTGCTGACCAACAAGAACACAAAGGCTTGTCTCACATTTGCCAAAAAAAACCAAAAAAACATCTGAATGATCCCTGAGACTTTTGAGAAAATATCCTGTGGATTGACAAGATAAGTCGAACTTTATGGGAGATTTGCTTCCTGTTACATTTGGTGTAAAACATCATACCAGCAGTCAAACATGGTGGCGGCAGTGTGAAGGTCTGGGGTTACTTTGCTGCTTCAGGACGACTTGGCGAAATTGATGGAACCATCAATTCTGCTTTCTACCACAAAGAATGTCCGACCACCAGTTTGCACCCCGAAGCCCAAGAGCACTTGGGTTATGCAGCAGGACAATGATTGAAAAACACACCAGCAAGTTGGCCTGTGAATGGCTCACAAGAAACAAAATGGTGTGGCCTAGTCAAAGTCTGGACTTAAATCCGATTGCAGTGCTTTGCCATGACCTTAAACTGACCACTCATGCTGGAAAACCCTCCAATGTGCCTGAATTCAAACACAAAAGTGGGCCAAAATTCCTCCACAGCGATGTGAAAGACTCATTGACAATTATTGCATACACTTAATTACAGCTATTTCTGCCAAGGGTGACACAAGCAGTTGTTAGGGTTAGAGGGCAATTCTTTTTTCACATAGGACCAGGTAGGTTTGGATAGCTTTTCTCCCTCAGTGAATGAAATAATCGTTTAAAAACTGCATTTAGCATTTATTTGGGTTTTCTTTGTCTACTAATTTAATTTGTTTGATTATCTGAAACATGCAAGTGTGACAAATATGCAAAATAAAAATTAAAAAAAGCCCATACTAATGTTCACAGTTTACATTTATATTTAACAGCAGCAGCGTAAGTAGCACCTCTGGCTGCATTTCCACTTTGGATCAGAGCTAAAAATGATTTGTAGGTCACAAAAACTTGCGCGGACGGCCCAAGTAGCACACATCCTGTTGCTCACGAGAGGAAGGAAGCTGCTGTATCCCCATCAATGGGAAACGCAGAGGACGCAGATGAATAGATAGGAAAAACAGGTAGTGGAAATAAGCAGTCAACAGAGGAGCTGGGGATATGGCAGCGATGTGGAGACACTGGATAGTGTGGAAAGATACTCAAAGATTGGAAAACATGGTTCACTTGTGTCCCAGTTCTTTCTGGTTTGTTGGATATTTTCTTCTTTGCGCTCATATTTCCTTTTGAAATGCTTGCTAATACTTTCTTCAACTGGTGAAATCATTAGAAAATGTCACCTCAAATATCCTAAATGTAAGAGATCCCTGCCTTTGTTCTATATGCAGAGTCTGCAGAAAGCGTGCATTCAAGCTGCTGGGTTTGATCTAAACCTTTGTTTATCTAAGGAAGTTCGAGTTACTGTTGATGTTCCTTTTTAAAAAAAAAACTCATTCATTCATTCACGCCAGCCAGCCACACAACAGTGCTTTACTCAACTGCATTGAACAGGATTCAACAGAACCACCTCATTTTTCACATTCAACTCCAAGTCCAGCAGACTTGAGGAGTGTACATCATGGGAGCTTTTCCTTCTGCCCTCATCCTCCCATGCAGTCCTGCCCCAGCAGCTGCGAATGCGATGATGGGAGGGAACGACCCCAGGGGACCTTGCACGACCCATCCCTATTCAGATCTCCACTGCGCCTGCCATCCCATAATAAAAACAAACAGGAATGTGACCCTTTCCTTCCCACTGTAACTTAGACTTGGAATCTAGCCCACCTTCCCACTCTTAAGGGTTATCCTCCACCCATTCAGAGGTATTCCATATCCTGTCTAAATGACTGTTACGCAAAGCAAAACAGAGCTTGTGGGAGAAATAAATGTGCCTGAAAAGAACAAAAAAGTGGTTTATCTTAATAATAACAATGTGATCACAATGAAAAACACAAATGTTCTGGGGGTCGCAGTGACTCATTTGGTAGCAACATGGCCTAACCATGAAGTCATGGAATCCCTGACAATATGCAAACACTGGAAAGCTGCCTTATAGCAGTGATCAAAAAGAAATAAATCCTCTTTGCATCTGTCATAGTCATGCATACTTAAAAATATATGTAAATGACATAATCTCATAATAGTTAGTTGTAGTGGAAGCCTTCCAAAGTTAGCCCAATTCATTTGGTCTTTGCTACAGAAACCTGCCCAGTGTGTTGCTCTTGGTTTTTCTTCATGTATGAAGATGTTGGATGGCAAGGCATGAAGATGCCAGTTTTTAAAGTTGAAGCAATTTGTGCTCGTGGTTGGTGAGGAAGGAGGCAAACAGCTGACAGACTACTCCCTCTGAGAACGTGTTTGCACCACAGTTTGATTGATTCTCTTCGCTTTTTTGTGAATTACAAAAACACTCCTGCAGGCTTAGCACAAGGGAATAAAGAAAAGAATTAAACGTTAGGTCCTTAAGGGTGGCAAATTCCCGTGGCGCGGTTTAAAGCCCTTTTATGGGCTCAGTGGTTATTTTAATGTCTTTGGAGTTCCTAAATATGTGATTTTTCACCCTTCTTTTCACTTTTAATTATGGATACCTTGTGCTTTTCTGAAAGCGTATCGACCGTGTTAGAATATAAGCTTGGTCAGATACCTTCTGTTTTAAAAGTGTATTATGATGCATTGCTCAGGAGATTTCCTCAAAGTTCTCAGTTATGCAACATTTTATACTGGCTTTGCATTTTCCATTAAAAGCCCAGATTACCAAAAAGCACCCTGGTGATGCTGAGAATTCTTAAATTGCAGACATAGTGATGCTTCATCAGCCACGCTCTGTGAGTTTATATTTTTATAAAGAAAAAAAATATATATTTGTTTTATGCATCATTGATGACTGGTGCAGCAAAAAGTGCAACCTCCTTGCAACTCGAAATCTAAAGAGAAATTTCCCAGAGACTTCCGAGTGACAATTTGGCAATCTGTTTCATTGGGAATCCCCCGTTAACCTGCTGTAAATGCATGCTTTCCCATTCAGAGCAGTTGCGCTTTTCTGGTCATGTGTTGTTACTGTATGAATCACTCCACTGCAAACACTGAATGAGAGAACTCAGTAGGAATAACAGTCCTGTATTTACACAAGCTGTGGGCTATAATGCCAGGGTAATCTTGGGCGTTTGTGAGTCACTCTGTCCTTAAACATGTAGTTGCTGTAGCCACACGGGTAACTAGGCAATCATGTCGGTTTGTTGGAGCCCTGTGTGACTCACCCCAGTCAGGCTCAGCAAAGTCTGAGTGTATCTCGTGTCTTGAGGAAAGCAGTGTGGCATTCCGAAGTAATGGACCCTATATTGGGCTCAGGGGATTGTGTGTATGTGTGTGTGTGTGAGTGTGTGTGAATGTGTTTCTCAGTATGTGGGCCGGTATGTCAGTGTAATTACACATGGGAGCGTTTTGTGTGCATGTCTGTGTGTGCATGTTTGATCTCTTACAAGAATGGCAACCGATTTGTGTTTGTTTGTGCCACCCTGACAATGAACGCTGTGATCATAGGCTTGTGTGTAGGTTACTCTGTGTGTGTGTGTGTGTGTGTGTGTGTGTGTGCATGCGCTTGTGTGTGTGCTTCTGTGTGTGCTTCTGTGTGTGTGTCTGTGTGTGGCCAGTGTATACTGGGGCAACCAGTGTGGCAGCAGGGCACTCCTCAGAGCCACTCAGTCCAACAAACAAGCTCTGCTGTGTTTCAGCTGCTGCAGGACGGCACAGCAATGACCCAGCTGAACCTTATTTCGCCACACAAAGGGAAAATGTGAATGGAGTGTAAAATACTAGCAGTGTTTCAATTTTATGGCATAAATTTACAAAACAATCATCACAGTCTTAAATTTAAGAAAGACATAAATGAAAAACAGAACATTTGCACTTTGTTTTGGTTTTGATATTTTGACATATTTCTTATATTATCTAAAGATTGAAAGAAAAGGAAGGGGGGGGGAAGACTGGCAGAGTTTTTCAGCTTGTAAATTACAAGCTTCATGCATCTCTACTTCCAAATGTTTGGTATGTAAAATCAACGTCTAATGGAACATTAGAGTTTTTTTCTGGTAGTTTATATTTGAATATATTTTGCAAGTTATGCAGCTCCTTTCTAAAGAAAAAATCCATATGACTTCTGCCCCGTGGTGTACTGCTTTTACTGAAGTTTTGAGTGTTTCTTCCACCTTGCCTGCAGCACACCAAGCTTGTATGTGACAGCAGGAGTCAAGTTGGATTGTGCATAACTTTATGAATGACAAGCCGCAGGTTTGAAAATACAGGTGCCTGCGTACAAAGCTTTCCCAAATGAAGTAGTTCAAAGTGGAAACCACTGAGTCACTGATGTGTTTCATTTTGCTCCTTCTAACAAGAATTAAACATTTATGGCAACTTAAATTCACATTAATCAGCATCAAGAAGTGTTAATTAGTATTGAGTAACATTTACCTTGTTAATCACCCCAAAGCCATGCGCCCACAGTGGAAAATTCATTTTCCGACTCCTGTGTCGTGTCGTGTGGCGTTACCCAGAATGCAGTATGACGACGGTGCCAAAGGCTTACCGGGGCAGTCTGTCACTCTGTCCCAATTCTGCGTCCACTCCGAAACCTCCACTCATGTTGTTCTCACACGTTCAAAAAGTGTCAAACGCTCGAGATGACACGCTTCATCACCTACTGGGTTCGTCTCACTTTCTTTTACATCTGGAGGACAAAGTGTTTTTTGCCTTTATTCAACCCCTGCTTCTTTTAACTTTGGTCATCGAGATTTGGTGCGTGCTTTTTACAATCTCTGGCAGCATGCAATTAAATCACAGTGACAGAAGCGCAGTGGCTTCCAAGCTTGAATGAAACTCAGTTAAAAACAAAGTAAAACCGGCTCCATGGAATCCACCTCAGGTTCATTTATAATCAGTCAACAGTCACAGAGACCAGCACTCGGAGGCATTGAATCATTTTGCTGGGAATACAGGCTTTCATAATAAAAAAAAAAAAAAAAAATAAGTGTGTGAGCAGCATGTGGTGGATGAAAGGTGCCAGGCTGGATCAGCACAGGACAGAGTGACACCGGTGGTGGGCTAATGACACAAGCCTCAAGCTGTTCTCGCACCTGCCATAGATCTGCCTCATTCACATGACATTAACATTGAGGAAAGGGGCCGTGTCAAACACACATAAATGCACAAAACTGGTCATGCAGATACAGCAACACAGAGAGAACGCGCACACTCTCAACATCTACAGGCTCTTGATCGCTCGCGGTCACACACAAACAAACAAATAAGCCATTATCCTTGAGAGCCCAATTAGGCAGTAAATGAGAGCGCTGACTTTTTAGTGGTAGACAGCAGTGCACACATGACTGAACGGCGTGATCTGGCATGTGTGAAGCATCGAGGAAACCTTCAAATCTCGCTCTTTTGTTGTGAAGTAATGGCAAATTAATTTTCTTAAAGCAATTTGATTTTAAGTCATCATCCAGGTTGCACCATAACGTAACGTACAGTAGCTTCCTACTCCTCAAATTAGTCTTAAATTCAAAAGAACTTCTGCAAATTGCTACTTTGAACTTGCAAGATTTTATTTCAGTTTCAGTTTTACTTTTTAAAACCACATCTTTTAGTTTCTTAGAGCTTCACAGTTGCCTAGATGATGATGATGGCCCATGCAGTCTGTGAAGGAAGTAAAATATTTGGCTGCAGATCAAAAATAAATAACACAAAGATAATGGATTTTTTTCTCATCAGATAGCGAAGAATTACACAAAACGAGTATGAATAATGCCATTCTGCCTGAGGAATGTGTAGAAAGGCAACTCTGTAACATAGCTGTAATTCTATTTTGGTTAAACTAGCCTCCTCATTTTTATTTATCTGGACTCCTCAGTTTGATGGTAAAGCTGAGCGTATGCTGATCACAGCCCAGCAGCCAAATCCTGATTTCAGCAGGTAACAAGAGCCACTATAGCCTTCACTTATACCCGTACCTGTTTTGACAGTAGAGTCGTTTTTGGCAGTAAAGTGCTCTTGGGGCTCGTTTTCAACATTGCTGTCAGCTTAACACCTAAACACTAAAAGGAAGAGCTTGTCTGTGTCCTCATTAGGATAGGAATTAGTGTCAGTGTGGGAGTCTGTAGCCTCAGATTTGTATTGTTAACTGGTAATTATATGATGATGCATTTCAAATCATGTTACGGAGTAATGCAAAAGTAATATAAAGAGACGTGTAACAAATTACTCTCTCAAAGAATTAATTAAGGAATGTAATTCGTCACAAAAAAGTATTCCATAAGATCTGTTTCCACTGATTTTCAGTTCTTGTGTAATTTTTCATACCTCAGCCTTTTCTCTCTCTTTCTCTTCCTTAATTACAATGGCTTCTTCACAGCCAGCCAGGTGAACAGTAGATGGATCAACTGAAGGGCCAGATGCATCCTTAGGTCCTGTGTCAGGCCTTTGCTGGATTTTTTTTTTTTCACTATTTCTTAGGGACTTGACGTTCAGATACTGTTCTCCTGCTAAAGGTAGTTTTATTTTATTTTATTTTATTTTTAAGTCCTGACACTTCTTCTTTTGTCCTCCACCTGTCCAGTTTCAGCTAGCTTTTTAAGGCCACACTGCACACCATGCTAAAATATGCTAAGTCTTCAGCAAATGGCTCTTTGGGAATCACCTTGTTGCTGTTAAAAGAGGATTTTTACGTCTGTCAAAAAAAAAAAAGACATCTTTGGTATTCTTCATAGATTCAGCAAAAGAAATGGAAACAAATTCTGTGTTTTTCGTGACAAGCTGCTAGCTGCCAAAAGAGACATCTGGTTCTTTGCTGAGTTGTCTGTTATGTGTAGACACAACACTGGTTCATCCCCAGAGTTAGGTGCCTTTTTAAGTTTGACTGATCCAAACAAAAAAACAAAACAAAACAAAACATTCCTCTGAAAATGGTCAGGTACGAGGACTGGACTGAAAATAAATCAGCCAGTGTCCAAAGAAAAACTTCGAATGACTTATATGTCATTCGAATGGCCCAACCGGTCGCGGCAGATGACTGCCCCTCCCTGAGCCTGGTTCTGCTGGAGGTTTCTTCCTGTTAAAAGGGAGTTTTTCCTTCCCACCATCACCAAGTGCTTGCTCATAGGGGGTTGTTTTGACTGTTGGGTCTTCTCTATGTTATTGTAGGGTCTTTACCCAAAATACAAAGCACCTCGAGGCGACTGTTGTGATTTGGTGCTATATAAATAAAATTGAATTGAATTGAATTGAATTATAAGACTTGTATGTCACTGGGGTCATTGGGGACCATGCTTCGTATTATATTTGAGCACTTTGTGTTTTACACTTTGACTGTATTGTATTGGGTAATAAGGTTCATTGTCACTCATTTCTGCATTTACGCGCTAAGAACAGAGAAAGCTGATCTATAACTTCTTCTAATGTTGAACGAAATGTTACTTCTTTTAAGCCACTTTGAAAATTCCTGTCCTCCAGGAATCTGGACCTGTAGGATCTATAGGCTCCTCTTGTTAGTGTGTCTCCTTTATTTTATTTGAGTTATTTTTAACATATTGTGTGACATTGAGTTCAATTTAACATCTAAGAATTGTACCAGACCTGACAGGCTTAGGAAAGGAAAAGAAAGGGGAGAAAGAAAGAGGAGAAAAGAAAAAAAAAGAAGAAGAAAATAGAAAGAAGAAACAAGAAATAGCACCAGTAAGTAAACCAAATAACTCATCACTTTATAAAACATAAAAGATGCTGTTAAAATTTGCAAAATTAAAATTGTGTGGGCAAAACAAAAAAGAAAAAAAAAAAGAAAAAAAAAGCTCCGCCCATCAGAGCTAGAGGCTGGCACGAAAGCCCCAGGAAGCCCAGGCCACCAGGGGCCCACTACGACCTATGAACACTCATTCCAAAGAAAACTGCACCCCTACCCCAGCAGACGGGAGAGGGAGGCCTCAGACGGAGCCCCCCCCAGCCGAGGAGCAAGGGCCCCAGGGAACCCGAGGCGATGAGAAGCCAGCCCCACCTCCAGCGGCCAGCCCCCCGTACAGGCCGACGGCAGGGCAATGACATAAGTCACAGGACAAATGTGTCACATTTGGAGGTTTGTGTTTTGCGCCTTATCTGGCTCTGTTTCATTTGCCAATTAGGTTAATTTCCACTCATTTCTTTTATTCCGCTTTGCCAACTACTGTCCTCCAGAAAGCAGGAGTTGGCTGTTCAGGTGCTCACCGTTTAGTCACCATCAAAACCAGACTTGCCTGTCTGATTTTTTTTTTTCTTGGAATCTGAATGAGGGATTTGTTTTCTAGGAAGAAACAGAGAGAGAGAGAGAGAGATTCACCACATAAGGATTCATACTAAATGAACTTAAACAAGGGCTAAAAGGTTTAAAATCTGAGATAAACAAGGCTCAGACGATATGAAGACTCTTCTCTTTTTCATCTGAACATGCAGTTTGTCAGTAAAGACTTGCTGTTCATACTTGCTTCACTGTGCTGGCACATCTCACTGTCCCCAGGCAGTATATACAAAGTGTACTGAGGTGCTGTACTGCAGTTTATGGGAGTCTGAAGAACTGGGATCCATCATACATCTGCTGGTCTCCCGCTTGAGCTGTTTAATCTGTTCCATGAGAAAATCTCTGTCGTCGTAGTAGGCAGGCAAGCCAAGCCAAATTTTGGCAGCGCTTCCTGAGGACAAAGTTACGTAACACTCCTTCTTTCTTTCTGTCACTCTCTCTCTCTCTCTCGGTTCCTTTCAGTCTGTTTTTCTCTTTCTAGTTTTGGCAATTATTCTGCACCTCACTTAGTTGTGAGACATTCACTCTTTCTCTCCTTTTTCTTGTCTTTCCTTTGTTTTTTTGTCTCATTTTACTTCGATTTTCTGTTTATTCGATCATGCTGGATCCTCAAGACTAAACGGGGAGGCTGTAAAACACACACACACACACACACACACACACACACACACACACACACACACACACAGACATTCCTCCGGAGTCTTACTTCAGCAAAATGTCTCAAGCCTGGACTCTGAGCGCCAAGCAAGCAGTTTCTCAATATTTTGCAGAACACAACACAGCATTACATAACAGGAGGCGGCTCATTCATTCACTCCCTCACTCATACCACATGTATTTTTATTTTGCTCCCCCTATTTCTCCATATAGCTGTGTGTCCTTATATGCTCCAGCCGCCTCTGCCTCAGTCTGAAGATCAAGCATTGCAGGTTAATACGAAAGCCTTGCTGCAATCTTTTCTTTTTTTTTTTTTTGCAGGTTTTGTGCTGAATTTTTCTTTAAATTACTTCATACACATAATCCAGTAGTCTTGAATAAGTAGTCTAAGTGGTAATGTAAACATTTCCATTAAATTTTGTAGTATCCCTAAATAAGGAGATTACCATCTTTGTCTTTTCCCAAACTAACTGACAGTTAAATAACATTTCCAAATAAATTAAAGCAGTTTTCAAACCAGTGCTATTATTAAAATTCATGTCATTTGTTCCAAAACAACTACTCTGTGGGTGCAGCAATCCAATATTTACTTCATTATCTCTCACATCTCCTTCACGGACAATGATATCACCCCGCTGTGCTGTGGCAGAAGACTCAGCTTGGTGGGGAGCGAGCTCGAATTTTATGGGAATGAAGGTATAAAAGTTAATGAGGTAAATATAATATATCTGCTCTATAGTGTGCAATAATATCTGGAGTGTACTTCAGAGTGTTATATTCTGTTTTCATCTAAAAAGAATAATAATTTGGGGGAGGGTTGACAGGAAAGTATGTCGGCTAACTTACATCCATGACTGAAACGCAGGAGGAAAGTCTCTGAATTTTATTTTGGGGTACATCAGTCCTGTAATTAGCAGAGGAATCGATATCACAACCAGGATGTGAGCTCTACAGGGGCCACCCATGATAAAGTGAGCTGCTTTAGAAAACGTGGAAGCCAGTGGGGGAAAAAAAAAAAAATTATCATACAGTTTCTATTTGTGGTTTTCATCAATCAACAGAAAAAAAGAGCTTGCAGTTACATTTTCCACATCTTTTTTTTTTTTTAGTTTACGGTAAGTGAGATGAGTTGGGTAAATAAGCTCTTATTTAGTGAACTCATCTGTCAGCGCTGGACCACAAGTTAAACAGCATGATAATATTGTACATCTAAAACTGGGATTTCTGTTATGTTCAAATATGGCCACTTTTGCCATAGTTTATAAGAATGATTCACGTTTTCTTTTTGAATTGTGATACAGTTTAATCAGACTTCTGTTTTTTTTTCTGCTTCTTTTGTTCATCTTTTAAAGTAAAATATGACATTTTGACAAGTTGCTAAGAAATATACTTGTAATTATTTGAAAAAAATTCCCCTTTCTTGCTAATTATTGGTCGCTATCTTGCATCGGTGACCTCATTAGCAGTCACAGTAGTGACAGACGACCAGGGTGAGATGTCAAGGCCCAAATGCTGCATCATTTTCTAGATTAAACAAGACTAGTAAGTGCTAGCTACATGCCTGTGCATTTAGAAAAGAAATCGTGTCAAGAGCTGCTATCTTGACCTTTTGCGAAAATGAGAAATTTAGCTATTTAATAAATAGTAACACCGCTGCACATGTAGTTACCAGGGGTAAGTCAGCATGGCAGGTGGCAGACTTGTTCAAAAGAAAGTGCTAAGAATTACTAATGAAAGGTACTAATAGGTAGTTATTAAAATGAAAAACTCATTACTTGTGTTCACTGGCAGTTAGCTTGTAATTCGATAATTTACATAATCCTATAATGAAACCAGTTGTGTCAAGTAAGATCAGTTTACAAGCTGGAGACATTGTTTGAGGAGGTAGTGAGATTGCATTCATGTTTTGGATTCTCTGTTTGTCTTAACCCTTTGTGACAGCGTTTAGCATTTATTCATGCTGTATTTGCATTACATTTTTAAAGTGACAGAATGCTATAGAGTGGTGCCAACTACAGTACCATTCACACAATGACACATGCTTGAAATAACTAAAAGTAAAACTAGATGCTTTATATGTGCCTTATGAATTACTGGGCTGTCATTTTCTGCTCAGACATGCATGCAGGCACAAAATTACACACAGTCACTCCCACAGTGAGAAAAAAAAAGTATTGTTGGCACAGGAGGCTTGTTCCTCCAATGCCAAAGTAAACACACCAAAGAAAACTCCCCGCCTTTCTCACCCAACAATACACAGCATCTAAATGTCATCGCTACGGCAGGCCAGGCCTTTATTGGGATTGATGTGTGACGATGTTCCCACTGTGATACACCATCCATTGGTGAGGGGCCAGGGAGTTTGCATGGATGGTCGCCCACTGTGAGGTCCATCTGTGTGGGAGATGCTGCAGAGCTTGGCCCCCTCGCCTGTGGAGGAGATGGATCCCTTACAGGTGCCTCTGCCAGCGTGGATCAATTAGGAATTAGATGCACACGTGCACACGCGCACACACACACTCAATTACACCAAGGCATGCACAAAACATATACGTTGTGAAATATAGATTATTTTTTTATTTGAATTTGTGGCTTTTCTATTAGCCTCCATACGAAAAAAAATTAGCAGTAGCAGAAAAAAAAGCCATGTCGTTTTTTTTTGGTAAAAAAATTTCCACAAATCTTGACTTTACAGAAATACATCCACAGGGCGCTTATTATCTCATTATGAGTCATTTCATCTCTTTATGAAAATGGAATTCACGAAACACAAAAGGGTTGAAGGTTAATTAATAATTACCCAAATTGTCCTCCTACTAAATAAACGTGGAAAATTTTATGGAGCTAAAAAAAACCCCCACAGATGCAGAGACAGAACCACACTTGATATTGCACAAGTGATGTTGTTTATTGTTTCCTGTTATATTTAGCTGCCTTAAAAAAAAAAAAAAAAGATAGCTCTTTGAAGGTTAGTGTGTACTGTCCTTTTCATTAATGATGAGGCTTTTGTGGTTCGGTGTAGTCCCCTGAAATGGAGTTATGTCTTATGTGTATCGGTTACACAGGTGTGGCTCATAGTGACAGAACCACAGAAAAAAAAATGGCTTGTGTGAAAAACAAAATCACTGACTTAAATATACCAAGCTGCCAGACACATGACTCGTGATTTTGTTTTCTGTAACAGCGAACGTGTAAACAAGCCACTCTTTGTTAACCACTTCACCATAACAACTTTAAATATGATGATATGTCGGTGCGCCATATTGGTCATCTTAGTTTAGCGTAAGGCTTTTTGATACAGCGGTTCCAGTAGGTGAAAAATTCACGAGATCACCAAAGGAATTTTTCCCAAGAAAGGTGCACGAACCAAAGTTCACATCAAACCATCAGCATGTAACTTCATGCAAAGCTAGATGCCATTTAATGGTCATGCTGGCACTACAGATGAAGTCAAAGGATAAACACCGTCTTAAAATTCTTCTGCTGCCTTAAGCTAGCTTTGTCTGATCATTCATCCAAATTTTTTCTTACAAAGTGAGAAGGTGGTTTAAAGAAGTCACGTAACCTTGCCCTAAAGACACAACAGTCATTATCATCAATACACACAAGATGACACTTACCACAAGACTATAAAATACATTCTTTCATTAAGAAGCTGATCAAACAACTGATATTTAAGGAAGGAATTCTCTGAGCTGGGAAGAACACAGTAAACAAACTGTTCCAGAGTTGTAACTTGTGGTTTTGTGAAGAGATCAGTCTGCTGTACAGTTGTCCACACTTGCCCTTAACAAGACTTTTCCACGAATGCGTTCTACTGTGAACGTCTTTTCCTGGAATACTTAAATACCTTGCTGAAGCATTCCATAGTTGTGGTAAACATAAAAGTTCTAAGAATTCACCAGGTTCTCAGGTTATAAGAAATCTACAGGTCCTGAGAATCTAGCAGACATGTGGGTGGAACATATGTCTACATTTGTCAGCTTTCAGTGTTATGATCATAAAAAAAGAGTTGTCAAAATAGCAAGAGCACATTGTGTGTGTATGTATATATATATATATATATATATATATATATATATGTCAAGCATGCAAAACTAATATGGTACAGGGACATCCAAAGATAGTGTAGTGCTGCCGAAGTCATTCAAAATTTAAGCCTACGCTAAGCCTGGGCGGCGATGGTTCCATAGTAAGGTAAATACTGTTCTCATGAGTAGCCAAACAGTTCAGTCACGTCACTGCAGTGGTATGTCATGCATATCCAAACACCTGTGATTTTACACTTTGGAAGGTGACAGGCATGTGTATTTAACAATCAGGGCTGATAAACAAGGCATTTCTGCTGGGAGACAAACCATGAAGTTTCTCATACCTATGACTCATTCCTGCAGTATTGCCTAACAGCCACTGTTGGTTGCTTAATCTCATGCCAGATTTTGTGACGAGAAATCAAAGTTATCACCGTTTTAAAGAGCACGAGAATGTGAACCTTGTATCAGTGTGGCCGCAAAGCAAGTGAGTTAGGAGGTCAGTTCCTTTTTTTTTTTTTAAATTTCACACTCAAATCCTAACTTCTTCTTGACAACAATACTCACATTGGACATATAGTCCCCGAGGAGTCATGTCTAAATCTCTTGTTTGCCTGAATTAGGTGTTTCTGTGATATTATTTTCAATGTCGTGATGTAATGATAGTCATCAACTGAGCTGAGACATATCTTAGTTTAGGAATCAAAGGAAAATGACTCGTAATGCTAAAAGTTTTAGAAGACTTAACATAACCAAAACATTTTTAAACAACTCTGGAACTCTCAGTCTACCACTTCAGCTGCCTGCAGAGACATTATCTCAGCCTGAGGCTACTTGACAACATTTAACTGACACGTTTTAGGTCAGGAACTTGATATGCACCAGTCGCTCACAGAGAAACCCTGCAAAATGCTGCAAAGTAAAAGCTGAAAATCAACTTATACACATCCTGCTTTAATATGATTATATATTTCTGATATGATTGTGAAACATGACACAATATGAAGAGCAGAGAAACAGTTATGGACCGGTGTTGGAGCTGCTTCATAGACAGTGAATAATGGAATGACATTTTGACAGCACGCAGCATGATTTTAATGGAATATTGGCACATTTGCAGCTGAGATCTACATTCAAATGAAATGCATTTGCATTAAAATCTGGTTTTAAAAAATGCATTTCTGTATTATATGGTTAGTAATTCTGTAATTAAAAAAAAAAGCTCGATAGAAAATATTTTAAGGTTGAACTTTCCCTTTAATTTTACAGGAGACCCATGCAACATTTAAGGACCTTTTTAAATCATTTAACTGCTTATTGTGAACAAAACACTGCATTTTTGTAAAACCCTGGATTTTCCTGCAACAGATCTACTAAGCTTTTTTAGACAGTTAAAGTCTATTTTATCCAAACCATACTCTGCTCTTTGGTAGGGTAAATCCCTGTTTGCTTACACTACATGAGAGATGCAAACTAAACTGGACCAGACATGCCCTTTATGAGAATTAGAATTATTACTTCATGCACATGCTGGCTGGCAGGTGTACATATAAAATAAAGTGTTACAGATTTATTTTTCCCATGGCCTGATTCCAGCTTCTGTTATTAACAATGGCATAATGTGGGTCTGTCTGCCTGTGCGTGCTTGTCCCTGAGAAAATCTAGTGTAGGTGTTGCTGTAGGGGAAAAAATACCCACTGCATGAGCTAACATGTCACAGCTTCTCTGACATGCATGAGAGTTCGCTTAGTGAATCTGATGTTCCTCCTTTTGGTAACTCAGTTCATTGTTATGTATGGCCTGTAGTGCAGTGAATAATTGTTCAATTTTTCCTAATTAGTTGTACTTAGATTCAATTTTGAGTACAATCAAAGTGCCTCAAATGGCATAGCTCATAAATGCAATGGCTACATGCAGCACACTATGAATACCCGGCTGGTGTAGGCTTCTTATAATGGTCAAAACACTGTTTTCATCTTAGCTATGCAACAAGAGAAATCACCACCAACCAATTTTAAGCCAGTTAGTAGACCACCAATAGCAATGACAATGCTAATCAGAGGTCGCTAACTAGCTGACTAACTAGCTAACTGGCTGGTGGAGACTTGGGGGTGGTCCCTGCCTTGGTGCCTAAGTCAGGTCCGGTTAATGCCAAAGCGTACAAAGGGACGCAATATGAAGACTGTATGTACACAAAACACGGCGACAGCGGAGGAGTTCAGGTTTCTGGCATCTCCAAAAGTCACAGATGTCACCGGAAAAAGTTGCTAAATTTGTTGCTAGTTGCTTTTTGGGAAAAAAAGTTGCTGGGGGGTCTGAAAAGTCGATACTCTTATACCTATAGTCGATCTAGTGACAAAGTTGCTAAGTTAGCAACACTGTAGAATACCCTGTTAAAAGTCATGCACTCTTCAAGTGAGTACCCCCACAGAAGAGTATGCGGGGTCAAATAACTGTGTAATAATTAATGAATACAAAATATTGTGCATTGAATATTTCAATGTTAACCTCTTAAGGAGTGAGTTACTTGGGAAATTTGAAGGCATCTAAACAATACTTCATCATCTTGATGAATGCTGTTGGAACAATTGTGACCTGGTGTAAGGGGGGGGGGTGATGGCATTTGCACTGTGTGAAACAAATCAATTTGTCACTTCAGGAGTTGTCCTGACTTTGATTGTGTTAACCAGTTCTCCAGCGTAGACTTGTGAGATGATCCAATTCATGTAAAGAGTGCTCCAGGCTGTTCTGGTGGTGCTGTCAGTCTATCTAATGTACTGCAGCGTGCATTCCCACCACACATGGATGTACATGGTCATATTTTCATAGAAATTTTTTGCGTACATGCATATTCTCCAATCTGTTAATTTCAGCACTGTTATAGTCACCCTTTCCCTTATTTAGCCCTGCGGGACTGCTTTTTCCCCCATTCTCCCTCTCTCTCGCTGTGACTATTTGCATAGTCATATTTTCTACATTTTTCAGTGATGGAACAAAACACAAAACAAAAACAAACAAAATGTCCAAAACAAATTGTAATGTAAAACTGAGAATTTCTTTCAACATGAATGGATGTTAGAAGACATGGGCTCTTTTAAATGAGCAAATGGAGACAGAAAATATAAGTAAATAAAACTCAAAGGGGTAAGAAAAGTAATTGGTCCATGCTGCAAAAACAAATATAAAAACAAACAAACTAAAAAAAAACCCTGTTATAGTTCACTGGCATCTTATAAGAGCCTGCTGTAGCTATAGGGCACAATAGGTTAAAATGCAATAGCTTAGTAGCACAGTTAATGAACTAGGTCAGGAGAACTCATTACCTACATAAACTGTATTTGCTTCGTGCAACGTATGACCAAGGAATCATATCAGAGAGCTATTATATCTAATACACTAACTATTGTCCAAACAATAAAGGAAGGACCCAGCTGCAACTTGTTCCAGAGAAATGTACAAGACTGGTTTGAGTTTTTAAATCCAATTTTTATATTTTTTTTATAATAAAAGATTTTTAAAAGATGCTATTTATGTACAAACATAAAAATGCCACTAATTAAAATAAATAGTCATTACATATGTTGTTTCAGGGTTTATTACATTACTTTCCCAGTCAGCAACAAGGTAACTCAAATTTCTGATTATAGCATTAACAGATGTTACAAGAAAAAAAAAGGAATGAGAGATTGAGAATATTAGGTTTATTTGTACCTGTAGAGAGATTTGGTCTGCAGTATATGAGTCATCATCCTCACATGCAGATTTCCAAAACAAACAGAGTCACGGTCCTGGGCTTTGCCCAGTGTTTTGTGTTTTGGTTGTTCTGTTATCACTGATATTCCTCGGTGTTCTCATAGTGATTGTTAGCACTCCTGTTTCCTTTGCTCTCCTTGTTTCCCCGCATCCCAGTGTTCCAGTGCCTGTTTATTCCTCCCACAGTGTGCCTGCCTCCCTCGTGTCAAGTCCTCTATATTTAAGTCATGTCTGTTCCTTCCCCGGTTAGTTTTCACTTCCTGTTTTATTTTCCTAGCCTCCTGTTCTGTGTGTGTCATGTTGAGTTTCGCTTCCTGTGTTTCATTAGTGTGATTCTGTCCACCTGTTCTCTCCAGCTGTCTCCTGTTGTCCCTCGCCATTCCCTGTGTATATTTTGCCCGCATTTCCCCTTTGTTCTCTGTCGCGTCGTTGTCGTCAGCTCTCCTTGTTGTGTGGTTCCTGAAGTTCCTCCTTGTACTTAGTATCCTCTTAGTGTGTTTTGTTCCTGATCTGTTTATTTAATGTGTCCCAGCAATAAAGCTGCGTTTTTCACACTGCAGCATGTAAGATATCAAAAACGCCAATTTGTTCATATGTTAGAATTGGCAAATTAAATCGAAAAACAATGAGCGGAAAGGCGTGGGTAGAAAGTTAAACAGACGTTTTTGTAATTCTCAGATAATTCCTGAGAACATTTTAGCTCTAGCTAGACTGCACTTGCTAGAGCTTATGAAATGTTCAACTACTAACCTATTTCTACTGTGATTCACTGTTTAGTGCCAAAGCTTCCAAGGAAGGTTGTTGCTGCTCAGATTGAGGCTTGTAATGTAGCAGTGTCAGTGGGACACTCCCCAGCTGGCTCACGTACAATAGATCCAGCAACATCTGCAGCGTCTACAATCTGCAAAATTCCCCATCCAGAAGATGAAGGCAGCAATGACATCTGAGTCTTCCTTCTTTAAAGTGACTGATCGAGTGCCCCTACCCCCTGGAGACTACTTTAATTTGGGACTCATGGCAAATATTAAGTGAACAAATGATTCAGTTTCTTAAAACTGCATATGTGGATTTGGGTGCTGTTGAGTGGGGTCACCTCGGACCCCAAAACATTTATATTTTTAAAGAGCACCAATCAAAGCATAAGTAGAAAACTATGATGTCACATCATTAGGAAGAAATTGTCATAAAAAGTCATAAAAGCTGGAATGATGGGGGAAAAAATACCTGTGAGATATGACAAAAAATTTTATGTCTGGGTTCTTCATAGACCCCAGTTGGTAGGATGAAGGTACATCATGAGAAAATAATTTTACCTTGAAGTGATTTTTCTAGTTGGCAAACCTTGAATATGCATTCAGCCTTTACCTCTATTTGTTCTGCAGTTATCAATATGAAAGGGTTGTCTCTATTGGCAGAAATCCCAGATGTGGAGCGCCACCAATATCTAATCAGGACTTCCTGGGCATAAGGCCCAAGTGTTGAGAAGACCTTACGGACATTTTAATATCATCAAGATTAAAAAAACTGTCAGTAAAAGTTGTCAGACAAGCTATATAAAAGTAAAATTCACTGTAAGTACTTAGTTGCCCCAAAAAGGGTGTTTTTTGAATTTCCCAGCTCAATGAAATGAAGCAATATTTCATAGTTATTGCTCAGAAACACAGTTAGCCATGCACATTCAAGATATGTGAAAATCCTATTAGGATAAAAGGGCTGATAATGCTGAAGAGACTGAACCACTCTGCTGACTGAACCTGTGATTCTGCCATAAACCCACAATGCATCAGCTGAGAGTCATGTTTGCTTTTGGCTTAGGAAGTAGGTGGAAGCGATTAGACAGTGAACACTGAGCCTATACGTACTGAAAACGTCTGTGTGCAGGTTGCATTAATATAGTTCATGAGACATCTACACCAATATCTCTCACAGATGCATTAATATAATTTGAGAAAGGCCTGTGAATTTCCAGTGAAAGCACTGACACAGATGTCTTGATGCAGGCTCAATAATCCAGGTTAGGAAATCCCAGAAAGTTGATACTGTTCATCTGGATGCAGCATTTTTAGTTGATTGATGACTGAAGCCACTCCAAGAAACTTGGAGATGCCGTAGGTAACCGAATTGCTCATACTAACCATAGGCCTTAAAGGTACCCCCAGTTTCTTTATCTTAGGTAAACCATACACACTTGGTGTAGCTTCCCCTGGGTATACTGTCTTTTGTGCTGTTCACAAAAAGACCCTTAGCCCCAACTGGTCACGGCAGATGACTGCCCCTCCCTGAGCCTGGATCTGCCAGAGGTTTCTTCCTGTTACAAAGGAGTTCTTCTGTCAGACTGCCCCAGGGCACCTGTGGCTACATTAGTAGCTTATCACCACCAAGTATGATTGAGGTGTGAATGAATAGTGCACAGAATTGTAAAGCGCTTTGAGAACCGTACTTTCAATATAAAGCACCTTGAGGTGACCGTTTGTTGTGATTTGGTGCTCTATAAATAAAACTGAATTGAATTGAATTATATTATTTGGTAGGAGGTCTGGTCAATGGTGTTATCTGGTCAGTAGTCAGAGTGGGTCCGCTGTACTGTTTATAAGGTTGGGGAAACCTGCAGTCAGCTGAGACTGAAGAGGTCACTTGGATAAGTAATGAAACATTTGTTCCACTGAAAACACTACGTCACTTTCTGGCACTGACACAAAAACACTTGTTGTAAAGGAATAGCTCATCTGAAACATCAGATATTCACATTCGTTGTCATGCAAATCATAGTAACAATACCAGTTTCGCTTTATGAAATGTACATGAAATTTAAAGTAATGTATCATGATATCAGACTACAATGACATTTAATTTCTGTAAAGAGAATAAAGAGTGTGTTTGTGACATCTGTTCTCTATTTGGAAGGTGTGTTATTATGTCATAACTATTTCATTTTATGTCTGTCTCATCTGCAAAGCTTCAAACTGAAAGATTTAGCTTTTATCAATATAAAAATTTTTTGACTTTGCCATTCATACATTCGTAATGCTGTGGATGGCAGGGTGTTTTTTTTTTTTTTAAGAGTTCTGGAACCAGAGTTACCCACTGTAGGTAGAATTAAAAAATTTGCATCTTTAACACTCACCAACAACGTGTTAGACAGCAATACATGCCAGTTCTCACCAGGATTGTCTTATTTAGAATCTGAAAGATGTTATGATTATGTAGAAGTCTCTGACAGAGAAGCTTTAAATGAAAAGAGGCTCTTCAAATTAAAGAAAGATAAGAAGATGCTCTTTCTGAAAACACTTGACATTCTGCCTATGTGATTATTCCTGTCTCTAGAGCTGTTGTCGCTGCAATCCATCTATCTTGATTTGGGCAAATCAAATGAATTGTGCTTTTGTATTTATGACAGATTGTTTTCTTTTGTTTGTTTGTTGTAAATGGTACTTAACACTGGCACGCTGTCAGCTGTTCCTAAATGCCTACTGTGATTCTTTGGAAGAGGGGGAAAAAATAACAAAACTTTGAATGAATAACAGAATTCTTGAGAAATCGTTTGGCGCACCGTCTCACATGATCTAAGTCAGATATTAGCAAGAATCCAACAGTACCCCACCCCACCCCCTTGGCCCTGCGGGTGCCAAAATAACAAGTTCAAACACATCTCAGTGCAACCACGATGCGATGCAGTCAGCTTGTATGATGCAGGCAACCGCAAAACAACATCAAACCCCTTTTCCCATGATACCAAAAGTTTTTTGTAATTAATGTCTGACATAGGTGCAATCACGTAAGAGCACCGCGTCTGACAATTTCCTGGCACTTATCAGAGAGACAGATGAAACCTGGATGGGATTTCACTCAAATTACCACATGCAGGAGTTTCTTCTTGGCAAGAACATGATGATCCAGCTTGCTCTCAACGTCGTGGTTCAAATTACTGTTATTGGGTAGCAGATTTATTGGTTTAGATGCCAGCACCAAAAGTGACATTCTGCTTTTGAAAGACAAAGGGTAATGAAAGCACATAAAGCACAGAGAAGTGAGGGCACAGAACATGTAAAAATGAGGCAGCTAATTCATTGGTTGTAATCATTGTTGTATCTTTTCTGATAAATTAGCCCCAGAGACAAAAGGCAATGAAAAATATACCAGATTTTTTTAGGCTAATAGCCACCAAGTGTCACTGGATTTTCTACCCTGCATGTGGCTGCAAATATTTCTCCAGTGCACAGTGGTTCTGTCTGTCAGTTTCTGTCACAAACATGCTATCCTATACTCAGTATTACTGTCATTTAGTCCTGAGGGCATTTCTGGCTTCTTCCGCTGGTGCTGGGAACGCTCGCCTCCACCCCCTCCCAGCTCATTAATGAATGAACTGTCATGTAGGTTTACTGTGGGACTCATCATCCCAAGAGATGACATGTGGGAGAACTTTTAATAATTAATACAGTGTGTTGTTTATAGGAAGAATGTATTCTTACTTAGACAAACATCTCTTGGCACAGGACATACAAATTTGTGGAGTAGTGTTCAAAAGAAGTACATAGATTTACAAATAGGGTAGCTAACATGTTGCAATGCCTGTGAGTTTCTTGTTTGTGCTATTAATATCATTGTGAATGAATAACAATAAGGTTTTAAATCATTAAATACAATAAGTGCAAAGTCCAGCTGTCTTTATCCTTATATTTATTCCACCACAAACTCACGCATGCTAGCTCTTAATCATTGATCAGGTGATTAGCATCAATCTGGAGTCTTTGGAGCATTTGTGAGAGTGATTAGCCCTTCTGATTTTTCAGTGAACCCAAAATGTTACCGGACGTGCACCGCTGGATCTAAATCAAGCTGTATCTGGTACCTTGTAGTGTCTCGTAAAGACCATATGATCACTGAAGTAAACTTTATACTACAACACAATATGCTGACTCTTGAACTAGCTCACATTTGGAAATGTCACACAACAAACAAAGTGTTCATTTATTTACTTATTTATTTTTTGTGCAAGGAAAGTAGATGTTTTTTGACATTATTAATACCAAAGTTTCAAAGCTAATTATGTCAGAAACAGCAGAATTTACAACTCCAATTCTAAATTAAAGCTTCAAGCAGTGATGATGGGGCCCTTGCGCCAAGCAAAATAATAATAAATATTCATAATAATCATAAAAAGACTGAAGGCAAAAGGGCTTCTCAGCACACAAACCATTAATTTTTTTTTGCTTATTTAGGCTAAAATATGAGGCTTCAAATAATAGCAAGTAAAGAGCCGTCTGGGAGCCGAGCCTAAAGAGCCGGCTCTCTGAAAAGAGCCGAACTTCCCATCACTAGTAAATGGACGAATACGATACTTTTTGGAAACGGGGGCACTCGCACATGCGCACTATGGTTGCGAGCGCCAAAGTTTTAGATGAGCAACACTTGCTAGGGTCAGGATTCACGAACTCTGAGTAGCGCGATTCACAGTCGATCCTTTGTTGTGTTTTCGCCGTTTTATAATTGAGTGTTGTGCGCAGCAGCAATCCAACCTCGTCGTCAGTCCACACAAAGCCTCTCACATTGGCCATTTTGTGAATAATGAACAAATCTTTGTGGTGCATCCTACTGAGTCCCTCCACGTATGTGCGTGTTGTGTAAACAAGCTTAGCCAAAAAACAAAAACAAGAAAACACACCGCCAACTTGTGGCCTTGCAATGGGAACTACATCGTTTTCACCGTTTCGAGCATCTTCATGTAGATGCAGAGCGTTTCTGAAATGCACCCGTGTAATCGGGAGGCCAAAACGCAGCAAAACGACACTGTTTCCAGTGGAAATGTCGCGTAAATAGGGACTTAGTTAAAGTATAAGGTCTGAAAATGGAGATAAATGCTCCACTGGAAAGAGAGCCCAAATTAGAGCGATGCTACGGCAACATTGTTTAATATTCTAAAAAACATTAGACAACTTTTGACTGCCCGCTCGTCTAGATGTCTTTGAGCGATTTTGGTCTCACTGGGTTGAACGCCCAAGGACTCTGATGGTATGGGGTGTGCATTAGTCTCTATGAAATTGGCAGCTTGCACATCTGGAAAGCCATCATCAATGCTGAAATGCACATACAGGTTTTAGAGCAACATATGGTCCCATCCAGAAAATGTCTTTTTCAAGGTTAAACCACATACTGCTTCTATTACAACACCACAGCTTTGTAGTAGAAGAGTCCATGTGCTGAACTGACCTGCCTGACCACACTTTTGACCACATGAAAACATTTTAAACTAGAAGGTAGTCAGGTTATATTTGATTCAGTTTATGTACCCTAATAGCATCGTCTAAGAAACTAAATGGAAAAAACAAAAACAGAAAAAGGAGATATGAATTGTGTATGTGTACGTGATTTTTGTGTAAGGTTTGTAATTCACTTTGCATTATTGTGTGTATTTTAATTTAAAATAGCAAAAGACAACGAATTATCAACAGTAATTGTCTATATCTACATTTTTTTTGCGATAGATGAAAAACTCACTGAGAATTTTTAAATTTTGCCAATGATGAGAGATAGGGAATGAAAATGAAATTACAAACAAATGGACAGGGGTGAAAACATAACCTGGAATCCTCCATCAGAAGAGAATGGGACAACATTCCTCTTCCAAAAGTCCAGCAACTGGTCTCCTCTGTTCCCAGATGTTTGACTGGTGATAAAATAAAAGGGGTTCTACAGGGTGGTAAGCATGGATCTATTCCAACTTCTTTGAGTTCCTTGTTCCTGCAGTCAAATTCAAAATGACTTTGAAATGGTATCTTTTCTCAGTTTGAACATTTGGTATGTTTTCTATGTTCTATTGCTCTTCTTTATAATATCAAACAAATTTTAATATTAGACAAAGATATTCTGAATAAATACAAAATGCTCTTTTTAAATGATGATTTCAACTACTAAGGGAATCCTACCTTGACCTGTGAGAAAATGTAACTGCCCTCTTCCTTGTTAAATCGTGAATTAACTGTGATTAAACACATTTCTCGAGGACAACGATCCAAAACACACCAACAAGTCCATCCCTGAGTGGAGTGAAAAAATAACAAACTGAAGATTTTGGAGTGGCCTAGTCAAAGAATGGACTAAAATCCAATTGAGATGCCTTGCCATGACCTTGAACACGCTGTTCATGCTCGAAAATCCTCCAGTGTCGCTGAATCAAAAACAATTCTGTGGGTCAGAGTGGGCCAAAATTCCTCCACAGCGATGTGAAAGACGTTGGCACGATCAGTTATTGGGTTTAGGGGGAATTACTTTTTTTTTCCTACTTACATTCTTGTGTTTCTCTTGAACTGGGACTATGATTTGAATTTATGCCACTACGCAGTGTTACCACTGCACTGGATCGGAGGCGGTTCAGTTACCATAACTTTAACAGGCCAGCTAAAGACCTGATAGTTTTATGGTGACAGCAAATGCAAACTCCATGCACGAGTCAAACAATGAATGGATAATTGTAATGCCAAACCCCCCCCAAAAAACAAAAGGAATAAAACATCAAACGTTTCCTTATGGTTACCAGAGTTTCAGAAATATTTTTGTTCTTATATTGGCTGGTGACCTGAGTTTGCATTTTCATCCAGTTGTAGGAAGTTTACTGAAGTTGAATGAAGTTGTACGAGCTGCCTTTAAAAACTGGTTTCGCCAGCATTTGGCATTTGTTGCCTTATATTTTCCTTCTTTAACTCCTGAGCCTGTCAAACACAAGCCAAAGAAATAAACTGATTGGTGACATGGCTCAGGCCGCTGAGACCTAATTCAAGTGATGAGATTATTTTTGCTTCTGATGTAGAACTAAAATACATTTTTAATTCTTAATTTTTAATTTTTTTGTTTATCGTAGGGTCTTTACCTTACAATATAAAGCGCCTTGAGGCGACTGCTTGTTTTGATTTGGCGCTATATAAATAAAATTGAATTGAACAGAATATTTAATAACAGGTGATTTTTTTTTTCTTAACAAAAACAGATAAATGAAAACACAAAGCAAATACATCAAACAAAAACTGACAGACCCTCGAAAAGGGCAAAGGGCATGATGACAGGCCCTAAAAAAAAACACGGTCAGTTTTTAGTCAGTCGGTACTGTCACAGTCACTGTGGAGCAGATTAAAGCGGAGCAACAAAAGACGCAATTAAGTGCATGAATATGCTGCAGATTTAAAGCCTCCTACAAACTGTTATGAGGAGATGTTTCTAAGACTTTGGGGATTTTTATCTTCCTTTTCTTGTTATTGTTTTTGTTGTTTACTTTTTAAATTGTCTCACTTATTATTATGCCAATAAATGCACTCAGCTTCACTGAGACCGTTTTTTTAAAATCATTTGAGAACTTGCCTTGCCCTGTTCCATTTCCATGAAAATCTAATTAAATTGCTTTTTAAAAAAAATCACAATTTGTGATGTTTATGTTTCAGCATTGTGGGCGGTTTTTTTTGTCCCTGAATCTCTCACTGTTTGACACACAGGCTTTTTATGGGGTTTGCTTCAAACTTGGCAACAAATTCAGTTGAGCTAATATTACTCAGACTTTCTTACGAAGTGTTTCAGCCTTTCTCTCACTGTCTCTGTAATTTTTTCCTCTCATTGTCTAATTACCTCTTTTTCCATCTTATCGTGCTCCATCTCCATTTGGTCCATCCTTTACTTTGCGTCTGTCTGCGCCTCGTTTCCTTTCTCACATCCTCTGCCCTCTCCTTCTGTGTGTTTTGAAGAGCTATGCTCGCTTGATTTATTGAGGTATATTAAGTGAACACAAAGTGCTGTTGCAATGCTACCAGACTCCTTCTGCCACCGCTTCAATGGAGAAATCCCTCCTCAGATTCGCTGATGAATGGCTCCTAAAAAAAGACTCTGGTTTTGAAGTGCAGCAGCACGGTGTTGCCACGAACACAAAAACTTTATGAAGTTAAAAAATTAAATAGACAGGCCAGATGATAAAACATTGTTTACATCACATGGAATTAATTCCCCCCCCTTTATATTCAACATTGCTAAGGAATACATATTTTGTCAAAAGCCATTTTTTCATACAGATGATGTTTAATATGTCTGCACATCTTTGCTCATAAGTCATTTTTACAAATGAATGCATGATCAAATGAAACCAGTCATCCAAAGAAATGATTCTTTATATGAATATGCTTATTTATAATTTGATTTTCCTGATTTAAACATAAATAAAATTAGCTAGAGTCATCTTGATATCCTCTAAAGAAAACCTGTATTCAAAGGATGTTTTTTTTTAATCTTTCATTAATTTGCTCTCATCCTGACAGCGCACTTCACAGACCAAAATTTCTGTATTACTGAAAATATGCATATATTAAAATTATTTGCATTTCTGTTTTGGAAAATCTTGATATCTGCTGTGTGTTGGACGGTAATTGTTGTGTAATTAAGACTAGAATTGGCTTGCCTTGTTGAAAAACACACACCAGAGAAAACCTTTCCAATCACTTCAAGTTTGTATTTAGTTTTATTAAAACTTCTAAACATAACAAATGTCCAGACAATAACTAGAATGTTGAATTTTTCTGTTATTGTGTAGCCACAGCCTCTTGGTTTTGAATATTTTATACAGCCTTATGTAATCTCAAACTCGGGATTAAAGCTTACCAAGAGAGGAAATGAAAACACGAGCTTAAGGTGGTTACACTGTTTCTGCACTGACCGCGTTCACCTAATTTCGCACAGGCTCAGTAGCACTTGAGAGTAAAAGCGACTGCACCTTAGCAAGTCACAGAGGAGCTTCATACATGTCGTCATGCATTGCACCACACAGCACAATCTCGGTGCATAATCCAATATTTTGATCCATGTAACCGCAATGTTCTCCCTATCAATCATCAGGAGTCCACCAAAAGACTAACCACCTGGGACATTTAAGGTGGCACCTGTATGCTCATGTTGCCACGTTCAATCTAAAGGCCTCTGATATGTTTATTGAATTATATATCTTCTTGGTCTCATTTAGAATCGCCTTTGTCACCACAGGCGATCGATATCCTGGCGCTGCCGAGGCTAACAAGGGCCTTTGTCTGCTGCGGCCAGCACTCCTGCCTGTCACCAGACGGTATTTATTACGTGCTTTGTTTTAACATCCATTCAGTATGAGTGGAAATCAATTTTTCATTTGGACCTAATTGTCTCTGTGCACTGGCAGCTCAAGGCTCTACGGCCCTGAGCCCCGACTCCCTTCGGTGCTACAGTGGCCCAGGCCCACCCCACCTTCCACACAGCTGTATTTTACACCTAATTACACATGTCTGAGGCCCACAGCGAGGAGTATGAGGCTTTGGGGAATTGTTCCTGCAAAGACAGGCCAATGGGACTCACTGTTGGTATCTCTCTCTGATAGGGATTTAGCCATGCTCACAGTAACTGCTGTACATAGAAAGAGACTCAGTGACCCAGACATGCTCTGCCTGTGGTGTTTTACGTCACTGTTGTGAGTTTTGAGGAGCTGCGTGGCTTAATGGTTACATGATGAAACTTCCAGAGAATCTGAGTTAGACTGAGGACAAGGGAAAGAGGATTTCATTCCGCTGCTAACCCAGAATGCTAAAACTGGATCCTCTTAAGCCTTTCTTGTGAATAGCTGTTATATTGTATCCATGTGTTGTTGTTTTTTCCGAGGCACATTAATGTCTTTTCAGCTGTTGCTGCTTTGTTAATGTGGAATCAGATCCAGCAGTTAAAAACCTGTATTTAGCATGGTTTGTTAACTAGCAGCTTTTATTCTTTGGAGCAAATTTTCTCCAGTATCACAATGTTGCATGAACAAGGCCTTTATTTCCTTTCATGAAGGCCAGCAAACGCATCGCACGACATTTAAAATTGGACATTATATAGTTTTTAACTTTACCGCTTTCAGCATCCAGTTCGGTGTTGCGGCAGCTGCCTCTCACCCACACTCATCCCAAGCTTCCCACAATAAAGTAGCTACATCACAAATACAGAAAAGGAGAAAAGAAAAAAATGGGGGGGGGGATTGGCTGCTAACAGGAGTATCACGCCATCTCAGATTTCAGCTTCACTCATCAGCTAACCATGAACACAGCGCATGCTGTTAAACTAATTCTCAACTCTTAGTCAAATCAGGGATCTTGGACTGATGCTTCAAAGCTTAGATTTTTAGGGCAACTTCATGGTGAGTTTGAGTTTAATTTAGTTTTGTTACTGAATGTCTTACCACATAAGGCTTAAAAAGGGAACAACAACTGGATGACAACTGTGTGAGCCAGGGGAAAACACACAGTCAACAGAGATAGCTAAAAAAATCTCTGCAGTATATTATAATGTTTGTGTTTGATGGATCAAATGTTGTTTGATTACACTGCTGATTTCTGCTGCTGTCTTGCAATGTATCGGATACTCAAGTCTTTTTTAACTGAAGACAGTAAACAATTCAGTTGAATTTGATTTATATAGCACCAAATCACAACAACAGTTACCTCAAGGTGCTTTATATTGTAAGGTTAAGGCTCTACAATAACAGAGAGAAAACCCTAACAATTAGACTACCCCCTATGAGCAAGCACCTGGCAACAGTGGCAAGGAAAAACTCCCTTGTAACAGGAAGAAGACTTTAGCAGAACCAGGCTCAGGGAGAAGAGCAGCAATATGCCATAACCAGTTGAGGGTGAGGGGAGGGATATAGGACAAGAAGTTAATACTGATTAAATGCAGAGTGTGGTATAAACAGAAGCAGGGTGAAAAGAGTTGAATGAAGAAAAAAATCTGCATCCATTCACTGCATCACAACCCCCCCACCCCCACAGCAGCTTAGGCCTATTGCAGCATAGCTAAGGGATAGTTCAGGGTTACCTGATCCAGCCCTACCTATAAGCTTTTTCAAAAAGGAACGTTTTAAGGCTAATTTTAAAAATGAGAGGTATATGTCGCTCAAATACAAACTGGGAGTTGGTTCAACAGAAGAAGGGCCTGAAAGCCTCCCATTCTACTTTTAAATGCCCTATGAACTACAAGTAAGCAGTCTGAGAGCGAAGTATTTTCCTTGGGGTACTATGGTGCAGTGAGCTCTTTAAGACAAAATGGGGCCTGATTATTCAAGACATTATATGTAAGAAGAAGGATTTTAAATTTGATTCTGGATTTAACAGGGAGCCAATGAAGAGAAGCCAATATGGGAGAAATATGCTCTCTCTTTTCTAATTCCTGTCAGTACTCTCGCTGCAGCATTTTGGATCAACTGAAGGCTTTTCGGGGAGCTTTTAGGGCAACCTGATAATAATGAATTACAGTAGTCCAGCGTTAGAAGTAATATATGCATGAACAAGTGATGATTAGTACATTGTTCGTCTCACAAACTTGCCATTCTCCAAACACTGAATCACTGAGGTAACACATTGGTCCTATTGTCCATGCCCATAACTTTTACCTTGAGGTCAAGGTCACAGAGGTTTGAACTTGTCTAAGATTTTTTGTAGCTGTATCTATGGTGTCAATTTGAACATCCTAGGTAATCATTAACATCCATTGCCCCAGTTATTGTGTTCACGAGATTTTCAGAAAAACTTCACCTCTGACCTCTGACCTTGACCTGATTATGGCAAAAAAAAAAAATGTAATCAGGTCATCTAGGGGTCAGTGGCCAACTTTTGTGCAAACTTGGAATGAATTGGAGTGGTACTTTTGCTGTATGTATGTATATTGTTAACAAACAAACAAACCAGAAACAATACCCTGTTCTCCCCTCCAGGGACAGGGTAAGCTAGTTGTTGCAGCATCACTCTGAGACAGGGCGTTTCTAATTTTTGACATATTGCACAAATGCAAGAAAGAATGTTTTACAGCTACTCTTTCCAGAATTTTGAGGAGAAAAGGAAGGTTGGAGATTGGCCTATAATTAGCTAAGACAGCTGGGTCAAGTGATGACTTTTTTAAAGTAATGGTTTAATTACTACCACCTTAAAGGCCTGTGGTACGTAGCCATCAATAAAGATAGATTGATCATATTTAAGACTGAGGCTTTAATTAATGGAAGGACTTCTTTGAGCGGTCTTGTAGGGAATGGGGATCTAATAGACATGCTGATGGTTTATGAGGAAGTAACTAGTGGAGTTAACCCAGAAAGATCAATTGGCAGAGAAAGAGTCTAAACAAAAACCAGTACTACAGAAAGTAGCTATACATAATGATACGTCTTGAGATGGTTATGAATAATTTTTTCTCTAATGGTTAAGCTTTTATTTGAGAAGAAATTCATGAAGTCATTACTAGTTAGAGTTGAAGGAATACTGGGCTCAACAGAGCTCTGACGCTTTGTCAGCTTGGATACAGTGATGAAAAGAAACCTGGGGTTGTTCTTATTTTCTCCAATCTGTGATGAATAGTAAGATGTCCTTTACGGAGATAAACTCTTTTCCCGGCCTAAATAAAGATCTTCTAAATTTGAGGAGATGTCATTTCCTGTCCAACTTACCGGTTATCTGCTTTATGCTGGATGTTTGTGAGTTATACCAGTGAGTCAGACACTTCTGATTTGAGGCTTTTATCAGAGGAGCCACAGTATCCAGACTCATACGCAGTAAGGATGTAACATTATTAACGAAATCATCGACCTCTGTGGGAGCAGAGTTTAGGTAACTGCTCTGCACTGTGGTGGCACATGTCATTGAAGAGGATAATAGTGGAGGAATTACATCCTTAAAATTAGTTACCGCACTTTCAGAAAGACATTATTCCCCACTGCTGTGTAAACCATTATTATGTATTTTTGTGAATTTAAATGTTATTAAGAAATGATCAGAGAAAAATGGGTTTTCAGGGAATACTGTTAAATGTTCAGTTTGTATCTCAAATGTTAGAACAAGATCCAGAGTGTGATTAAAGTGGTTGGTGGGCTCGTTTGAGAGAAGCCAATTTAGTCTAATAATAGATTAAATGCATTGCTGAGGCTGCCATTTTCAGCATCCACATGGGTGTTAAAATCACCCACTTTAATTATTTTATCTGAACTGAGCCCTAAATCAGATAAAGAGTCTGAGAAATCAGATAGAAACTCCAAGTAAGAACTAGGTGGACAATAGGTAAATAAAACTGTTTATTAAATTTTTCATAATTTTTTTTTTTTTTTAAGTTTTCTGAATTAGAGTGGACAAGGCCAAGAGTCAGGCTTTCAAATGAATTAAAACTCTGGGTCTTTGGTTGATTAATAAGCTGGGAGCAGACAGTCTGCTTGGGGTTTGGGGAGGGATTACAGGGAGAGAAGCCACAGAGAAGCATGTAAAACTGCAGCTCTTCTTCCTGGTCTCAAACCTGGATAGTCACAATCTGCTGGGGGAGCACTGGCGGGCGGCTCGGCTCACCTTCGTTGGCACACCGACTACAGGGGCCTAGTTCAGTGTGCGGAGCCGGGTCGTCCAGTTCACTGAGCCTGGCCTCCAAAGCATCATTCCGTACATTTATTACAAGTGTCGTTATTACTGAAGGAAGGCAGCGCAGAGATAGCTAAACATTCGAGCAAACCTCAGCAGGAAAGTGTCTACATTTGAAATCAGATATGTTAAACAGAAACCGAATGCATTCAGTTTTTTTGTCAGTTTGGCAGAGGTTTGAGCTATTTTGTGTATGGCAATGTTTTTCGACCTTTTTGTTGCTTGGTTTTTTGATATGCACTGGCATTGAGATGGAGCAGTTCATATGGAATGTTCACAATTCTGTCAGATTATAACGGTTTTGTAAACAGTTTTATTCAGGATATAAACTTAACTTCATATTCAAATACAGTGTATGAGGACTGTATGGCAGCTGTATCCATTGATGCAAATAAATATTTTTTCAAGTGAACCGTCATCATTGAACGGCCATGTAGTTGTTGCTTTTGCTCCTTTGAATGAAATGATTTTTAACTAATTATTTCACTACTTTCATTGTTTTGAAAGTTACTGCAAATGTTTTTTTTTCTTTCCTGATTTTGTTTATATGATTGCTCCCTTTTAATCACAATTTTGAAGATCACAGTCTCCTCCTTGTCCACCCAACAATTTATATCATCTCATTCTTCATAACTTTTTGGTGTAGTTTTTCCTTTTGGTTTTTTCATAGTGATAATAATAAAACTTCCTATTGATTTGGTGTAGCAGCTCCTTTTTGATGACGATGCTGTTGGTTCTTCTGTTGGTAAATTTCTCCTTTTGGCATTGGTAGCTCGTTCTTTGGATTTATCCCAATTGAATCATTCTCCCTCCACCGCTCCTGCTGTTTAACAATTTGCTGCTGGCTTCCAGTCATTTCAATCCAAATGGTTTGTCCATTCTCACTATGCTCCTCACTATGTTCATTACATGCATTCTTGATTCATCCATTTATCCTTATATATGTCTATCCTATTTGAATGTACTATTAAGCACTCCTCTATACCTCCACTTCTTCAGGCTCCCTTCCACCCACTCTTCCCATACTCTCACTATAGATTGCAGCGTTGTATAGAAACATTGTAGTCCATGAAGATTGCCTCCTGACCTCATCTGTCAACCTCTCCATCACCACTGCAAACAAGAAGGGGTTCACAGTTCGATCCCTGATGTGATCACACCCTCACATTGAACCCATCTGTCGCTCCTACCGCACACCTCACAACTGTCTTGCTGCCCTCATACATGTCCTGCACCACCCTCACATCATGCTATCCCCAGTCCTAACTACCTCATTCCTCTCTTGTCACCCTATCATGTGCTTGCTGATCCACAACAGTCTTTCAGCCTTGAGCATATAAAACATAAATGTTATCAAACAAATTAAGCCACATATATCAAAACAACAACCAAACTGCCATCCATCCATATACAAAACAATTCATAACCTCTAAAGTCAATCTTTTTTTGATTTCACAATGGTGACTTCAGAGTGACACACCAGGGAGGGAGAGAGAGAGAGGGAGGGAGGGAGGGGGGGGGGGGCGGGCGGGCGGGCGGGCGGGCGGGCTGGCTGGATCTGGATCTGATAACTCATTGGTGGCCGCGTGTGTGGTGTGTGGCTGCCTGGTGGTGGCAGCCGTGTGCCTTGTTATTGTGCCTGTCTACTTGTGTCCTCCTCCTCCCTCCTTTATCTCCTTTATTGATATGGTGTGCATCCTGTTTGTATAGTATCTATCCTGGTTTGGCCTGTGGCTGATTGGTAGCAGTTTGTGCATCATCCATCCTGGGTGGTGGTGATGGTTCCTGGTGGTGGT
>JAMQGT020009746.1:0-54885 GCA_024447675.2 Pterophyllum scalare | reverse complement strand
CATTTGTTGGGCCTCAAGGACGCACACAAGGGTTTTTTTTTCAGTGTGTAACGCTGAATGTAAACACAACTTTGTTTATAAGGAAACTCCCACGGGGCAGCTTTAAGTATAAAGTTCAAGTTGTTCTGCTTTCATTATCTGTTCAGTAACAGTGCTGCAGTGTGAAAAGGTTTAAGTTGGAGAAAGAAAAGCCTGAACATCTTTTATTTATTTATTTTTTTAAGGTAATGTTTACTGTTAATCAATACTTACTTAACGTGAAGGTCGCTCAAAGTGAACTTAATGTGATCCCTCGCCGAAGAACCGAGCCACTCACTTCTTGGATGTAACGAATTTCATCACTGGGGGCTCACTGGAGGGAAGACATCAAAGGAAGACAATGTGCTAATGTGGAACTGAATGCACCCCCTGACTCTGCAGTTGGTGGTTTGAGAGTCGAGATGAGGATGTGGAGTGCAGGCACAGAGAAAGGAGAGCAGTACACAACAACCTGGGTATCAAGGACATTCCACACAGCTTTAGAGTCACCCCTGACAAACAGTACAGCATGCAGAAAGACATCAGAGGAACAGAGTACAATGGACTCAATTCTTAGGCTTTCATGAAGTGCAAATGGTGACTCTACTGTAAGTTAAACCTTCTTCAAGAATTGTTTCTAATAAGATAAAAGAAGAGAGCTTTAAGCCTGCGGTCTTCCATTTGATCCACAGGAGCCATCAGCTCATCCATCTAATTAATAACAGTTAATGATCCTCAAGTGAGATTTAAAAGTTAAATCTAAAGTTGTTGCTAAATGAGTTTGCTTAAAAAATGAAAAAAAAAGTTAATTAAAAACTGAAGCTGAGAACTGGCTCAGCTTACTACTAATTGAACAAAAAAAAAAAAAAACAGGTTTTATTTTGACAGTCTGACAATTTAACACATCTGGATGAATTCCTGTAACTCAGTTGAAAATCTAACATAAGAGCATGCTAAAAATATTCTATAGCTAACTTGGGACTCTAATTTTGGAAATCTAACAGCGTTAAATCTTGATATCTAATTCGTATTTCTAAGTCATAGCTTTGTGTAGCTACAGCGAGCTTTTATTTTTAAAATGTGATATTTTAAAGCACACTGGTATTTCAGTAACAACCTGGAAGCGTTTCTTTGAAAGTCTGACATCAGAACATCCTGATAACATCCTATACTTATCGTTTTTATTTTGAAAGTGAGTGAGTTATGAGAATGCATCACGTTGTTGGATGTAATTACACATTAATAGTATACAGTATACTTATGAGTACAGCATTCTTTTTTTTCCTAATAAGTAAACTGAAAAAAAATGACTGACTGTACCTGAAACCCAGAGTGAGTTACCAGGGTAACAGGCTATCTGATCCCAACCTGCTTGGCTTCATGTAGTCTCACTGATAAAGTCGCTGCCACATTATTTTGCATTCATTTATGTTTTTACATACAAAGAAATCCCAGTTATTTTTGTTCTTAACGGGGCAACATAAGGCTGGAGAACACTCATTACACTGCAGATTGATAATGAGCTCCGAATAAAAACTACTGGCAACATCACTCTGACTCTGTGGACAGTTAGACAACTGTCAGCTTGTCAGACACTTCCTGTGCGCTCAAACTTTTACTGTATGTTGCCATATAAATAAAACTTATCTGTAAGAGACAGACTCTTACATGCATAGTACACCGATTAGAGCATGACAAATGACTGAAGGAATCTCTGTCACCAGCATTGTGCTGGAGATAATGTGAGTATTTTGGTGGATATGAGGCTGAAGATGACATTAAACCAAACTCAGTTTTAAAGTTTGGCAAAGTGACTTTTTAAAAGCAGATCCTGCAGACATTCCTGTATGGATGACTGAATATATTCTGACTGTATTTTATGCTGAATATGTTGAAACACGATCTCTGAAATGTCAAAGTGAACTTCAGTCTTGGAGGTTTTAACTAATATCACAACCCATAAGTAAACCGTTATCTTCTTTTCCTATCATCAGCTGAATAACTACCTTTCAGAAATCACATGCAAAATTATATGTAGGACTCCAGCCCCATGTAAATGATGACCACAGAGAGCTTAAAAGAGATACACATTCTATATAAAAATGTTACACTTTCTATGATGATCACTGGGTAGACCAAGCTCATTAAGCTCTTTTCTCCCATTCTCTTCTGTAGGATAAACGTCATAATCCACATTGACACAGATTCATATTTCTTGGAACACTGGATTAATACCCGTTGCCATGGTGAATCTTGGTATTTGAGCTCCATTGATCAGGACTTTCTTTCACACATACAGTGCTGTGAAAAGGAATTTGCCCCCATCATGATTTCTCTCTCTTTTTTTTTTTGCATGTTTGTCACACTTACTGATTTCAGCTCATCAAAGAAATTTTAATGTTTAAAATTTTAATATTAGACATATAATATGCAGATATGCAGAGCAAATATAAAATATAGTTTTAAATGCTTATTTCATTTATTAAGAGGGAAAAAAGGCTATCCAAACCTGCCTGACCCTGTGTTAAAAGGCAATTTCCTCCCTTGTTAAAAAATGACTTAACAGTGATTAACCTGCCACAACCTGCCACAACTGCTAAATCACAAAAATCACTTAAATAGAGCCTGTTTGACACAATGAAGTTGCCTACAGAGCTCAAAAAGCAACACATCATGCCATGATCTAAAAAAAAAAAAAAAAAAAATATGAGAAACAAAGTCACTGACATCTATTAATCTGGGTCTTGCCAAACTACGGTGACGGCCATCATCCAGAAATGGAAAAAACTTGGGATAGTGGTGAACCTTCCTAGTAGTGGCTCGACCTACCAAAGTTACCCCAAGTCAGAAGATTTTCAGAAAAACTTGAGTTCAAAGTCCCTGTAATTCAAACTCATCTGAGATTTTTAGTAGATGCATCTATGGTGTGAATTTGAACATCCATTGTTCTTGAATTATGGCCAGTGTTAATGTTTTTGTGGAACAGACGCTGCCCACACCAAGGCTAGGACAATAGCTCAACTTTTTCTCCAAAACAGCTGAGCTAATAATGACTTTAATCCAATTTTGGCATTATGCAACATTGTCAACATTGTGCTTCCTGTTAAAAGGGCGTTTGTCCTCACCACTGTCACCAAGTGTTCATTCTGATTGGTCCTATATATAAATAATATTTAACTGCATCATCTCTCACAAGCAAGGGATTTACATTTTAATTTTTGTCTTTTAATGTCTGATACATAAACCTAAATTTAACTGAAAAAGTAATCCAGTGCAGAGGAGAGAAATGGAAAGTTAACCTGAAACTGCAATCACACAGACGCAAACATAAAGAGCCATAATTTATGCATATCCTCACACACGCACACATGCACGCACACACACACACAAATGCACCCTCAGGTCTACACTGGAGCGTAAAATGGAAGGAAAGGGCGCACTGAGCCTGTTGAAATAAATTAACGTTACACCGTAGGTAAGTCTATCAACACTCAGCACTAATATGGAGCAGTACAATTGGATCATTGGTGCAATTATGTCACTGACTGTCAGCTGTGTTTTGTGTTCACACTTCTCCAAACTGAAAGGCAGCACGTCTCTGTTCAGATATACAAAACATGTGAGGCACATAACCACCAGCTGCATTCATCACCACATTTCCAGCGCTGATGACCTTCAATTTCCTTTTTAGTTTGCTTTTGGACAAAAATGTCCTTTTAGAAAAACCTTGGCTGTTATCAAGAAAAAAAAATTCAATGTGTCTGAAGTTACTCCCTGCAAGTGTACAAATTCTGGGCAAGTACATTCATCCACTATAATGTCCCTAAAATTCAACAGTAGCCTCTGGTATGTGTCTGGCACTCAGTGTTATACGTTCACAATTACAATGCAGAAATGACTGCAGATCGTCTTGTAAGATATCACACCATCTAATCACAGAATAGTCTAAAGCATAGACCAGGGATCCTCAAGTCCAGGCCTCGAGGTCCGGTGTCCTGCAGGTTTTAGATGTGTCCCTGATCCAACACACCTGAATCAAATGGCCGAATTACCTCCTCAGTATGCAGTCAAGTTCTCCAGAGTCCTGCTAATGATTTCTATATTTGACTCAGGTGTGTCGAAGCAGAGACACCTCTAAAAGTTGCAGGACACTGGACCTCGAGGCCTGGATTTGAGGATCCCTGGCATAGACTGTCTATAAAAATGGACTGAGCCTCTGGGACGTGACCTCTTGTATTTATTTATTTTTGCTCCGCATTTTGAGGCCACAACACGAGTGACCAAATTTGAATGAGAGGGGAAATTAAGAGCTAATGCTAGTAACCTAGTTTTGCAAGCTGTGTGGATGCAGTATCCAAGACACAGATAGGTTAGAAACAGTGCCAAGTAAGAGATTAATGAAAGAATTTCACCAAAAATGAAGCGAAAATGTTGTGTTGTCAGCTAATTTTTAAAAAATGCTCCAAAAGGCATCAGCACCACAATCACAGCCAAAAGGTTTAGTTCAGTGAGTCAATTCAGGGGAGGTGAGCCTAACAAAGCAGCCACACTCCTAACGTCAAGCTCTAACAAAATCCCACTGTGTGAGTTATTAAAAAAGAATCAATCAATTATTTTCAGGAGAAAATCAGTTAGTCATCAAGAAAGCTTTTGGAACCGGCTTCAAACATAGTCATTTCTGAACTGAATTTTAAGATTATCGTTTTTCCCATTTCTTTTCTTTTATTTCTTTTATTAATATTGTTACACAGAAAAATGGGCAGTTTATAATCATTTCTCCTCCTCTGCCTTTGAACTAAAGTACGTGTTACAGCCTGCTCCTCGGCCACAATTCCAAACCTGTCCCTATCCCTTTCCCTGTGCCCATATTCCATTAATCTAGAAGGTGCGCTACATCAGGCGCTGTTTTAAACCAGCTAGCCTTAACTGAAAGTGGGTCACAAAGCCCTCCAACACTAAGTCTGAACTGATGCAGGTCAAGTAATGGAGGAAAATAAGATCCCATCAGCAGCTATTAGTTGCCAACAATAGCCTAATCACTTGATGATCATAGTTAATTTAGTCTGATTAGAGATCCACCAAAGTATCAATCCTTGACCCAAAAAAACAGACTGTTGATGATGTATCTCAGTTTCTACTCTTTAGCATTGGCCGTGATTATAGTAGTTTAGTTTCTAAGCGATGCTGAATATAGATCTCGACTATAAAGACAGCAGTGCCATAAAATACTATTATTCTCTCTGTTCTCAAATTGAGAGAACATTTTCAAAGCTGTTTTTCATTTCCGGACTTTTGGCTCAGAATAGGAGAATTGATTGGGACAAAGGTGCACTGTTTTAAAATTCATTTGGTAGCTTTAATGATATATCACCGACACACAACATGCACGGTTGAGGTTTAAATTAGACTCGTGGAAGCCTTAAAACTGACCATCACAGTCTTTCTTCCCTACTACACCTAAGAAGGGACAATATACAGCCTTTATGTGCGTATCCTCCCTTCGCTGAACACTACTGATTCGTAATGGATGCTCTTTTGTGTCTGTCTAATTTCGCTCTTTCGTGTCTTTATTTAATCCTGCTCTTTGGGTGAGATGTGCATCAGCTAACCTGCTGTGCCTCCGCATGGTTTCCACTGATGAGAAGGTTCTCGCCATTCGATTTCCCACTTTTTGCTCTGAGACTGATCAGCAGAGGCACCAACACCACTAACAACCTTTTCAATTGTAACTCCTGATTTTACCTTTAACAAGCTACCAAATGACAAAAATCCCACGTTTGGAGGCTGGGAGATTGAAGCTAAAGTTGGTTAAATTTCTTTCTTTTGTCCCCTTAAATTCAAGCTATCAATTAACCTTTTCAGTTTGTTTTGATTTGTACCTGCTATGACAAAAATCAATCTGTCACGCAGCAAGGAACACAAATCTAAACTCAAACTGCCATCAGCAACTCATTAAAGCTAAAAAAACCAAACAAAAAAAAAAAAACAAGGCCTCAGCACCTCACAGATGAGGCTTTAGCAGAGAGAGATGCAATATTACTGGAGTGTGTTTTGACTGAAATGATGTTGTCTTTATGAAAGCTGCCGCTGTCATGACTGTGAATTGGTAATGACTCACGAGGTTAGAGAAGAAAAGAAAAATATGCTAAAGCACAACTTTCATAAAAACATTTGTGTTTACTGGATAGTATCTCCTGGATCTCTCTTCTCTTCTGACTAATTTAAGAAGGCAGCCGTTGCCAGGTCTCTCATCGTGCTGCTGTACCCTCTGGATATTGTTGACCCCACAGTTTTCATTCACCTTGTTTAATCCAGTGAATTCTACTTTACATCTCACATAGTACCCCATTATGTCCTGATTGTGTATGTCCCAGTGACACCTTGAGGATTTAACAAACTATGTTTTCTATACCAATTGCTTGCTTCATCATATCTTAACCCTGTAAGCTCAATGATGGCAACAACATCACTGTCATCACCAGTTCTAGGTTGGCAATAGTGACTGAATAAAGCATCTTGAAAAGACCTGAGCCCGCTTCCAGAAAGCAGGTTCAGCAAACTCTTAGTGTAACCATAAACTCTGACTCGATTAACTCTCAGATTAAGTACCTCTGAGTTTTCAGTTCTGTACAGGCTCCACAAATGTTTTTAATTAAACAAAGATAACCCAGGTAAATACAAAATGCATTTTTTAATTATTTATTTAGGGATTAAAAAGCTATCAAAACCTACCTGACCCTGTGTGATAATACACCATGTTACAAAATTAGGATCACCTCTGGTTTCTTGAATGTGACAATGAGTTTATGATGACTCTGTAATGTGATCATGTCAATATGGGCCAAGCTATCTGGGGAATGTTCCCCACATGAAGAATTAAGGAAGTTCTGAAGGCACAAGGGGGTCCAACCCAGTACCAGCAAGGTGTGCCTAATAAAGTGGTCAGTAGGGATACTTTTTAATTATCTGCTCTTCCCTTTTTAGTGTCTCAAGTATTTAATTCCCCACCTGTTCAGCCAATCAATCTCCTTAGACTGTCTGAACTCTTATTAGTGTTCCAGAGTTCCTAGTGATTTTCTATTTTTTCCTCATATATGATCTTTTTGCTTTAAGGAATTTACTGTACACCTGCCCTCTGCCTGTATGTTTCACTTTTACTGACTGACCATCGTGCATGAAAACAAACAAAACATAAACAAAAAACCTGTCTTGGATCAGCCTCCAGATGTACCTCCTTCTTAGTGGACCACTACTAGTAGCATATCTCAGTCCTGACCTTAAGGAAGTTCAGAGCAGCAGAGAGAATCTGCATTAGATTGTGGGAGTAGTAAATAAGTACTGCTTAAGACTGATGCACAGCCCCTGAGCTATACCAGTGGAGCTGCTCTGTGCAAGGCTGTCGTGGTAATGGGCAGCTCCCAGAGGGGAGTCTGTTTGTTTGTTCTTCTTCCTCTCTGCAGCTAAAAGCCAAAGCTGTCATAGATGCTTTGAGTTGGTTAAATAAAGATTACATTTTATTATTACATAATAAGGATTATGCAGTAATGACCTGAGTAGAGAGTGCATCGTAATTTATAGTGCATATGGTATTTGTATTTAGCAGAGATTGTTTGGTCTCTGCAATTTGATGAATTGTGAGGGGGTTATTTTTGCCTGTAATTTAATAATATTACAAGTAAGCTCACACACATGCAGAAATTTCAATCCTCCAAATGTATTCATGTCCACATGGACATTTAAGGGCAGGGTCAAATCGGGCACAGCCCCTGTGGGTTAAATGCTTCACTTCAAGTGCACATCAGCAGCCTGCACTCCAAACCTCCAGGCTCTCCAGCTCCAGCTGAGAGCCTCCCATCAGTGTTTGGGTATCAAACCAGTGACCTTTTCAGCATGATTGGCTAGACCTCGAGTTCAGCTGGTTTACCCCTGTCAATAGCTGTTAGGTGTTTACATGAGCAGGACTCTTAGCCTGGAATATTATCTGAATGTGAGCACACTTGACTTAATATGCTTCAATGAACCTCAATCAGGAAGCCTACCCTCATGACCCTGCTAGATCTGTGATTAAGGAGTAAAAGCATCTTTATCCCACAAACTGGTTTTTCTAAACTCATTTCTGTAAATGTGTCCAGAGCACAGATGTCAGATAGTCACATTCTTTTTTTTTTTTTTAAATTGTACTCTCTGAAGTGATGGAATCAAATAAGCACAATTTACTTTCTATCCAGCTACAGGAGTTCATTTTTTAAAGCACTTCAGTTGGACCAGCACACTCTTGGGTTTGCAAGCTTATTAGGCACAAGTACAATGTGATTCATTATACTTTAGTCAAGTCTCTAAACACATTTAGCAAAATATGCAATGGATTTAAAGGGAATTTCCTCCAGAAAACAGCAACATTAACAGGAACTGGCCGCTGGTGTTTTTCAGATGCAATCAAAGCACCAGTCAAGCTTCGATCAAAGGAAAACTGTGCATGTTTATGCATGTCTGTGTTTCATATGTTAAAATTAAAGAAAATGAGTAACGTTGATGACTGCTATAATGTTTAATTCACGTGCTTTTTCACAGACATTTTGAAAAATACAGAAAATGCCTTAAACCTGTATTCCTTTTAATGACCAGCAGGGGGCAACATCCTTGGTTGGAAAAAGAAATCGGACTGCATTAAGGTGGAGGGGAGAACAACCCTACTGCCCACAGAATTTAACAATTAAGTAAACATTTTCTTAAGTGTTCATGGTCCCAATCCCAAGTTTCAAGTATTATTTAATAAACACAGCCTCCTTGTGATTAGGTGAAAGCTGTGGTTGCCTGGTGAATGGAGTCAACATTTTTGCATTTGGTGTCCAATTGCAAGTAGTTGTGGTGACCAATTGATCGGCACTGTGCCTCTTTGCAACTGAGGAATCAACTGTGGTTGCCAACTGGTAACTGGTTACTGGTTATGTATTTTTGCAGTTACACGCCCCTCCAGAAGTATTGGAACAGTGAGGCCATTTGGGTTTGACATTAAATCTATATCTTCTAAAATTATATATATGTATATATATAATTATTTAAAATTTCAATGTATTTATTTGTTTAGTGACATTTTTTGAAATATCTCCATTAATGCTATTTTTTGGACACAGATTTCCTCTAAAGTTTTCTTGTCAGTCACGGTCTCTGGGGCTTTCATATTCCTCTGATGGTGCCCACAATAATAATGGCTGCCATTATAATTTACAAGTACTTTGTTTTGCAATGCATGGGTTTATTTAATGCTTGCACACAGCCACCCACACTTGTAGCAGGTATCCTATGCTCTTGTGACTCTTTGAGAAATGAATACAGTGAACGTTGCAAATAGGAACTGAGTTGGGTGAAATAAATGGCCCAGAATGATAAATTACTTCTTGAGCTAAGCTTTGTTTTTTTTGTTTTTTTTTAATATTGTCTGTTTTAACTTGCTATTTTGAATGGAATTGGTTTCACCTTTTCACATCTGCTAAGTCAACAGCTGTTTGTTTGAGGTTAGAGGTAGGATCTGGTTAACCTCCACCTCTTTTAATGGAAGTTAAAATTGAATGGAAAATCTTATACCAGAAGAACTCCAAAACCAAAATGCTTGTATGAGACTTCATTGGAAAAAGAAATAACTTCTAGTTTTTGAACATGTGCTTATTTAGCTAAAACACAATCACACTCTAGTTCTAGCCCTAAATGGGTCATCAGACAGTAAGTGATTCTGAAGTGCACACTGTACAAGACCCTGAAAAGTGTTTTGCATTCAATAAGTGTTTTACAGAATGGAGAATCACATATTTAGGGTCTTTATTTAACAAAATAATAATAATTAATCCAAATGTACTTAAAGTACCTAAGAGTAGTACTCATTATACAGAATCGCCCTGCAGAAGCATACATCATATTATTGAATCATAATTATTGATTAATTAAAGTGTAAGTCACTTTAATGTTGTACCTTGAGAGGATTTTAATTACAATCTACTGCTGGATGCATTATCATTAAAATATAGCACATTAAAACTGTACTTGAGTAAATGTATTATGTTAAAATTCACTGCTGGTTCTCACCATGCTATCATCCAGTGCCACTTTGCTAGTCATATTTCAGAGGAAGACCTCTGGACACAACCCCGCAAATGATGTTGAAAAACGGCAGGCATGACTGATCGGGGCACAATGTGTAATCCATCATGTATCTCAGACACAATGACCTATTTTGCTCTTTAATGGCTACAAGACAGAACAGTTGCATTACAGCATATCTTTGTTGTAACATATCTTCTCAGCGCTCTTTGTCTTCATGAAGTTGAAGTCATTAGCTTTACTAAGTTTAAGGAAAACTTGACACATGCAGCCACATTTAGCAGCCAGTATGGTGGTGGGCAGTGTGTAAATTATCTACTCTAGTTGCTTAGTCTAACACAAAGAAAATGAAAAGAGAACAAGAATGTATTCTCAATCAGCTGCAGAGTTATTGTTTGTGTGCGTGCGTGTGTGTGAGAGAGTGAGTGAGAGAAAGAGAGAACGAGACAGAGAGAGTGAGAAAGACAAAAGGGAGTGTAAGAGAAAGAGCAAGTGCTACTGCCTGCAGGTGTGCACCACAACATTGCAGCTGTCTTCATGTTAGCCCACAACTTCACACTCTTCCAAGAGCCAGTAGATGGTGAAATTTTGTGTGAAGGACTTTGGAAGTCATATAGCATTCTGTGCTGTAGTCAGCTTCATGTCCAAGTCTTTTTTAAGTGCAAGTAAATTTGAGCCAAGGCTGAGAACAAAGGTGAGTGCAAACAAATCACAGTTATAAAGCTATTGTTTATACCACTAAAATAAACTTGGTCATGACTGTTTTTTGGTAAGAAGTCACTGAGGGCCTTATAGTTCTATCTCTCTGTAGTTGACTGGGTCAAGCTAAATGGCAGAGATACAAATCGTACAAGACATATCCAATGCAATGGACAACAAGGAAAATATTGTGGGCATGTTTATTGACTTAAAAAACTTTTACACTACAGATGACAAAATATTAATTAACAAAAAAACTAAAGAGATGGTATTAGCTGGATAGCACACACAATAATATGTGGGGTTCCACAAGGTTCAGTGTTGGGCCCCAAACTGTTTATGGCCACAATGTATCTAAAATGTTAAAAACAGACTTTATTTATTATACAAATTTATGTTGCTTTCTATAAAGTCTGGGCCAGCTTAAAAAAACTGTGGATATTGAATTTAAAGTTGATGATCACTAATACTAATGAAACAAAGTATATAATATTTAGTAAAAGGAGAAACAAAAAAATCATGGAGGAGATGGCAATTCACTAAGTAGTGCCCACTCCAGCTCAGGGACGAGATGCTGCTCCAGGTGGAGAAGTTTAAGTATCTTGTGGTCTTGTTCACGAGTGATGGGAGAAGGGAACGGGAGATTGGCATACGGATTGGGGCTGTGTCTGCAGTGATGCGAATATTGCACTGGTCTGTCATGGTAAAGAGGGAGCTGAGCGTGAAAGTGAAGCTGTCGATTTACCGGTCAATCTACGTCCGTAACCTCAACTATGGTCACAAGCTTGGGGTAGTGACTGAAAAAATTAGATCATGAATACAAGCAACAGAAATGAGCTTCCTCCAAAGGATGGCTGACTTCTCCTTTAGAGATAGGATGAGGAGTGCAGCCATTCGGGAGGGATCCAAAGTAGAGCCACTGCTCCTCCACATCGAAAGGAGCCAGTTGGGTGGGTGCCTTTTGGGTGAGGTGTTCCGGACATGTCCTATTTAGAACATACTGTGTAAAATTCTCTGAAGACATTAAAAAAATAAATTAATTAATCGGCTAAAACTTCAGCCCACAGCTTTGTTGGTCAAAGGTGATTGTTATTTCCATCTTTTGGTTGTTTTTGTTTCCAAAAAACTATAAATAATGGTAAAATATGACCAAAATATAAAATATTATCATTTTAATTGAAAGGCCTGTTATATGTCCCTAAAAGTCCAATTAATCCTTTTTAAAATCTTTTCTGATTTCTTTTTTATTACATATGCTAGGGATTTTCAAAGTCTGTCACTGGCATTTGTTTAAATTTTGTCAGACTGGCACAATTATAAGTGTGCCATATGGACAATCAGTTATTCCAATTTACTCTGTATTACCCATGGATGTACAGACACCTGTCATTTGATTACTGAAGAAAACTCTTTGTAAATTTTCACTGCTGATTGATGAATGTTTATATTACCTACATTATTAGAGAACTGATAGCCTTGAGCTGTGTAGATCACACTGATCTTAAGTATGCTTTGATTCTTTAAGTGTGGAGCTGAATAACTGCCAGAGGAAATACCAATTTTGTCTCAAATCATAATAATTTGAACCTGTTGAACATTGGCATTTTCATCCTTGTTACAGCTTTCCTCTGTGCCTGACTGCTGGAAGCTATTTTTAGTGTTTGGTAAATAGGTGTTCAGGTAAATATTGATGAAGCACTATTTAAAATGAGTCTTTAACAGTGCCTAACATAAACTTGAATAAAAAAAAAAATTAAATCTCAGAAAAGTAATAAATATCACTTTAAATCTTTGAGATTTTTGGACACATGTCTTTGTGACAAAATAAAACTGCATCCACCTTGATACTAAATTTACACTCTTAAGTGGCTTGTGTGGGTGGAGGTAAAAGAAAAGAAGCACTTTGTGGCAGCTTGAGTCATCCTTGGCTTATCATGAGTGCTCTCACAGTTTGTTAGAAGAAAGGCTTCTGTTTTGCTGAGTCTTAATTCGTGACTCCCTCAACGATGTATTTTTAACACAAAAATCTGCTGCTGCTTCCTTTATACACTCAAGGATTTAATATCGCTAAGCTGCTTTTGTCATCCAATGTTAGACAGGCACTCTGCGACAGATTCTATGTGACGTTGCAACATGTGACCTTCTTACTTTCTGTCCTCTTCTTTGTGCTGACACAGCTCTGATTCCTTCCCGCATTAGGCGCAGGAAGAGGGGGGCAACTGCCTAGGGTCTTGATGACCACTGCGCTATGATCACTTTGGGCCAGCTGGCTGTGTTTGTATTTGCATCTTTAATTTATAACCAGACAAACCTTTTTTTCAGAGGGTAATCACCACTGCTGTGGCCCCATTATTGTTGCAGTGTCTCACAATCTGAGATGGCATGTAAGGGTAAATGAGCGCTGGCCTGAAAATAAATATATGCTCGATGGATTTTATACACTCCTACAGGGACGTGTATCGTGTATAAGCTATAGTTTTCTAGATTTGCACCTTGTTGTTAAATGTCTCTATATGCAACTTCCATCTGTTGCCATTTGGGTAAACTGCAGCGCTTTCGAAGTGATTAATGTCTCTTTTTATGTCATCTAGAACATTTCTGTAAGATTTACTCAGCCTTTGAGATGTAGACTATAAACAACTTAAAGTACTGTACAGTACACACAAATCTTTGAACCAAATAAACACCCAGTGTAGCAAAAAAACACCCGAACACTCCATGGCAAATAGGTTTACATTTATCGGGGAGTCTTAGGTACATGGTATACTAATAGCGCTTTTATTGGTTTAACAAATTAAAATTCATAACACCATCTGCTTACCTTTTTCTGTCATTAACATTAATTAAAAATGGGACTGCCGTGCAATGAATAATATAGGCTTTTTTTTTTTTTTTCTAAACACAGTGACCTAAGAATAAACAATCCAGAAGCTCTGGCACCAGTTCCCCCCATCATGTTGCTAGTTATAAGACGCCATCCACTTCTGAGGACAAACAGCCTGTAAGGAAGCTAATTTCCAACACATGTCTGTGATCTTATTCTTTTGGTCAGCTCTCTCTGCCACACCATGTTGATACAATGAAACATGAATCCACAGCCTGTTCAACAGAGCAGTACCCAATTTAATAAAGAGTTTTCTAAGCTTGAGTGTGGTTCTACCAAAGCTACTGTATATGATATGACTACTTTCAAAAGAAACAACTTGGTTAGGTTTAGGTAGTAGTTAGCTTTAATTGCCAAAAAACATTTTTCAGGTTTGGAAATAAAAAACCTACTTGGGTTGTTATGTTTAAGTGACAAGAAATTGTTTAGTCACTATACACCACTTTGGTAGCTTTAGTCACTAAAACTATTTTGTTAGGTTTAGACCCCAAAACCTACTTGTTTCTGATTAGATGCTAAAACCTAGAGGTAGGACCCACTCAACATCCAAATATACAATATTACCACAATACGTAACTCATGATACAATATTGTTGCGACTTTAATCATTTTGCAATATGCTAAGTCTTGCAATAACATATTGTTATTTATCATCGTTTTTCAATTGCAATTTATACCTACACTGTAATTAAACATTTCTTAAATAGTACATGCACCTGATAAACTGTACTGTTTCTATTACAGTCTAATCCAACTTAACTGAATGAAAACACATGTAGATGACTGTACTATTACAGGTATTCTGATCCTGAGACAGCAGTCATCAGTCCTCTGTGAGACAATGATATATGGTCATGAATCCACTTTCTGTGACGCCCATGTGTCACAAGCTAATGTAACCCTTTCTGTTGTACTCAAACTTTCCTCAGCTTTATTCTTCACTTCTCTGTAGAGGTTGGGTATGGCTGTTTGTGTGTGTCTTGTGCATTTAACAAAAGCCTTTGCGTTCCACAATGTTGTGTGGACCCATTAGTCTTGGACGTCCTTTTACATAAGGCGAGTAATGGATTTTATTTTTTTCTCAGCTCGCCCTCAATTGTGAGGCAGCTTTGGCAAGCTAAGTGCGTCCAGTGTTGGTTTGGGTTTATTTTTTGGTTGAGCTGATTTAACATTAGCTTTGCTGTCCTTAGCTAACATTATCTCAGGATGCTGGTGCAATATGAGCCCCAATGTTTATAGTACTCTCAGAGCATTTTACTTTCATACAACACTCCTTGCAAATCCCATGTTCATAACTCCTTTTGTTCCGTCCTTGAGATTCAAAATATATCAATACACTTGATTTATGGCACTTTTCTGATTTCTCTCTTTTATCTGTCTTTCTGTGTTAGCCCTGCAACAGGCTGGCGAACTGCCCGGGTTGTACCCTGCTTCTCATGACAGCTGGGATAGGCTCCAGCCCCGAAAAGGATAAGTGGAAGAAAATGGATGGATGGAAAATACTAAATATTTCTACTAGAATACTGCTAAAGCTCAATTTGTATTTGCAATTTATTTAATGAGATATCAACATTTTGCGGCCAGCACGATGGTGTGGTGGTTAGCACTGTTGCCTCACAGCTGGGTTTGAATCAACCTCGGCCTGGGCCTTTCTGTGTGGAGTTTGCATGTTCTCCCCATTTCTGCGTGGTTTCCTCCGGGTACTCCGGTTTCCTCCCACACTCCAAAGACATACAGTTAGTGGGGTTAGATTAATTGGTGATTCTAAATTGACCATAGGTGTGGATGGTTGTCTGTCTCTCTGTGTTAGCCCTGCGGCAGGCTGGCGACCTGCCCAGGGTGTACCTTGCCTCTCACCCTATGACAGCTGGGATAGGCTTGAGGCCCCCCACGAACCTGAATCAGATAAGTGGAAGAGCATGGATGGATGGGTCAACATTTTGTGTCTCAATATTGATACAATATTGCCATGTGAAATATTGCAATACTATACCGTATTAATGTCTTTTACCCTACCCTGACTAAAGACTACTTGGTTAGGTTTAGGTCTTAAAAATGACTCATTTAAATGTGGTTTGGTGTAAAACACACCTCTTCACAGTAGTGAGGCTTCACATTTAAAAGTGACCACTTCTGAATCAGAGGCCATTATCACTAATGCCATTAACTGGTGTGTCAAGCTTCTCTGCCAAAGCACACTTAAATAGAAGAGCCGCACTAACAGCTTTGGCAAACTAACCAACTAACCACGGGAAAGAAAACAGACTGTCTGGTTAGACAGGCAGAGATGGAGATGAGGCAGGACACACACTCCGTGATCTAGTCATAAAGTCAATGTAGTGTGTCAGTTATAGTTGGCTAATTTATGCAGGCTTGCCATTGTGATTACAAGCCACAACTCAAAAGTTGTGCTCAGTACGTTTATGACCAGTACCTTCATTTCAAAATAAGATTAAGCAACCTCTACATGTATACACCTACACAAAAGGGCGTGTGAATAACGTGTTTGGTTTTTATTGGCAAATGCAGAAGAAATACATAAATATGGATTTTCTCAGATCTCTAAAAAATCTATGGGGACTTAATGGCATTAGGTACCACAGGAAAAGCTTAAATATATAAATAGACTGGTTCTTATATAGGGTGTTTCTACCATACTTGAGCACCCAAAGTACTTTATACAATATGCCTCATTAATACAAGCACTTCAGTAGATATATGCCAAGGATACTTTGGCATACAGACTGGAGCAGCCAGGGACTGAACCACCAAGCTTCCAGTTAGTAGGTGACTTGCTCTACATCCTGAGCTACTGTTATACTGCAAGTGGACATGACACGCAAAGCCACATGTAGGAGCCCTCGTTTTGGAAACGCCCATATGGGTCCTTTTGGAACAAATGACTGATGTTGCTGTTCGGATTGTAGGACATGTTGCAGAGTTTACATCACTTCCATTTTCTGCTCAAACAGTAACTGTTACATTCTATAATTTGACTTTGATTTTTTCCTCCATCAAAAATTAAATGCTTTTTGGTAGCTTCCTGTAGTCTGCTGGGACTTCAAAAGAGTTAATAGATTTTATTCAACCACTCCTCAAAGAAATGTCATCCTCCCTCAATAGAAATTAGAAAACAAAAGACATTTTATGCTAAGAAAGACTTCTGTGTGAGAAAACTGAGGGTCTGATCAAACTGTGGTGATTTTCCAAAATGTTATTTGTTTTTTTTTCTTAGGGAAAAAAAAAGATGAAGGAAAAAAAGATGGAGGGTGTGAAGAGAAGGGCATCACAATTAGACAATGAGTGAGAGACACACAGAAAGGATCCAACCTGTCAGCAACCAGATGCCACAATGGAGCAATTATAAATTAGCGAGCTCAGGTATTAATCCAGCAGACAGCACTTTGGGATTGGCTATTTGGCAGGAAACATTTTGGCTGAAATCAAAGGTTGCACTGAAAGAGCTGACGCTAGGGGAGAGCGATGTAAAGAACGAGAGGCATAAAGCGAGAGTGCAGAATAGGGGGAAGTGAGGGAGGAATGTAATTGTCCCAGGCATCAGATCAGAGAGGCTGTAGTGAAAGGCTGACGGCTGGTATTTCTGGCTAATGAGACGCTTGGCTGTTGGTGGCCATAGTTTGGTCAAACCTGCATGCTGGTAATAGGCATGTAAACACTCACACACACAAAAGAGATGCAAATAACGAGACAGCATTTAAGCAAATAGAGTATCCTTCCTAAAGTTGTGTTAAAGAACCATTCTGAAAAGAAACCAGTTTATTAGTTGTTGAAGGACAATAAATGTTTGGCTTAGCAAGAAACCACAATGGCTAAATACAGATTTTCACTTTTCACTCCCCAGATCGCAGCTTAGACACACTGAAAAAAAGTTGTTTTGATGAATGATTTAAGGTAAGTGGTCAGGTTAAGGTGGGTGAATTTCAAATGAAGGCTGGACAGCTTTGTGTTTCTTCTTGCTGCTTGAAGGAGCCATTTTGTGACAATGAATACGTTTAATCGAACCCTAAAAAGGGACAAATTTAGCTGTTCCCTATTTTCCATGTACTTTATATATTGCTACCAGGGTTTTTCCTGGCTTAGAATGGGCCTTCAGCGGTGACTAAGTGTGGTGGTAAGGCCTCAGTTACACAGGCCTAGAGACCCGTTAGCTACTCCCTGGCCCTCACAGGTTGGTATGTGGTTGCTTCAGGTTGCTGGCTGTCACTAGGTGAAATCAGTCATAAAGAAAGTGCTGCACCAATAACATCCTGGCAGTTACTGTGGTTGCTAGTAGACTGCTGCGTTCACTCATAGTTTGTGTGGAAGACAGCAACTCATCTGCAAACTGCAAACTAACCACTGAGCAATAGTAAAACTTGAAAAAGTGCAACACAAACTGAAAATAGAGACTGTTCATCTTCAGAGTAAAAGTTGCGCCTCACTGCTGAAGCCAACACATTTTCAAAAGACAAAGCTTCTACTCTGAAGCCAAATGGTCTCCATTTTTGATATGCATTGCACTTTTCACAGTTTCACAACAGATTAGCAAGTGTCTGCAACCTGCTAGTAACCACAGTAATCTCAAGATTTTCAGTGCAGCACCGTATTTGTGACCACCTCTTTGTGACCACCTAGTGACAGCAAGCAGCTTTCTGCAGCCACTCGCCAACTGGTCAGGGAATGAAATCAGATCGAGAACATGGATGGAGGGCTGTTAGTGAATCAGGAAGTACTGAGCATTAGTAAGGAATTGTAAAGAGGAAGCGCGGGGCAGTTACGAAGAAGATGAAGAGGAAAGGTAGTTGGTCTGGATGACATATCAGTGGAGATCTGGAAATATCTAGGAGAGAGGGCAGTGGAGTTTTTGACCAGATTATTTAATACAATCCTGGAGAGTGAGATGATGCTTGAGGAATGGAGAATAAGTGTACTGGTACTGATTTTCAGTGCAGAGCTGTAGCAGCTACAGAAGGATAAGGCTGATGAGCCATACCATGAAGCTAGGATAAGGAGAGAGGAGATGATCAGCAAGCAGAAGTATGGCTTCATGCCTTGAAAAAGCATTTCAGATTTGATGTTTGCTTTGCGAGGATTGATGGAGAAGAGAAGGTCAGAAGGAGCTGCACTGTACCTTTGTGGAGCTAGAGAAAGCATATGATAGGGTGCCAAGAGAGGAATTGTGGTAATGGATGAGGACGTCGGGAGTGGCAGAGAAGTATGTGAGGGTGGTGCAGGACATGCAGGAGAAAAGCAAGACACTGGTGAAGTGTGCAGTAGGAGTTCGATAGTGTTCAAGGTGGGGATGGGATTATATTAGGGATCGACTCTGAGCTCCGTCTTGTTTGCAATGATGATGGACAGGTTGACCAATGAGGTCAGGCAGGAGTCTCTGTGGACTATGATATTTACGGACCACATTGTGATCTGTAGTGAGAGCAGGGAGCAGGTGGGAGAGAGTCTGGAGAGGTGGAGGTATGCTCTGGAGTGAGAAGGAATGAAAGTCAAAAGCAAGACAGAATACATGTGTGAGTGAGAGGGAGACAGATATAACAGTGAAGATGCAAGGAGCAGTGGTAGTGAAGGTAGATAAGTTTAAATACTGGGATCAACCATCTAAAGCAACAGACAGTGCACAAGGGAGGTGAAGAAGACAATGCAGGTAGGGTGGAGATGAGTGCAGATGGTTGGTGTGACAGAAGAGGATGCAAGGGATAAGCTAAGATGGAGGCACAGGATCCACTGTGGCTTCACAGCTGAAAGAAGAGTCACCCCTTTCCTACCATTAGAGCACATGCAGGTTTAAAGCCCTCCCCCACTGACTTTTGTTTTCAATATACAGTCTGTCAAAAAACAATGGCAGCAAAAAGAAAAAGATTTAGGACTGAATTTGTACTCATATTGTATTAAACTGACAAAAACAAGAGGAAGTTTTTACTCTGAGCAACAGTCTGCAAGATTTTACAGTTTATTTTTTCCTTCATTAGTTTTCTACAGGCTTCATCAAAGTTGTTTTCTGTAATTAGAAATGGGTCACCATATTAAATCAGCCACATTTAAAAAAAGAACTCCACACTCACAGATGGCACTGCATTCACATTGTTGGCAAGTTCATTCTGGCAAATGAAGAAAATTGCAATGTGAGGAACATTAGACTGTTGTGAGGTGAGCTGAGGAAAGAGGACCGAAACACTCGACTCAAAGGAATGAATAGCTGAAAAAAAACAAAAAACAAACAAAAAGTAGTCTTAAAGGGGACCAATTATCCTCTTTGCCAGCACCACAGTTTGATTCTTGACCTCTACTGGAAAAGCTTTGCATGATTAAGAGTTCAAATAAAGTTATTTGACTAATACTGGACCTTGAGCTGATTAGGTCACAGCCAACGTTGTGTGTGTGTGACATGACCACATTATCTTCTGTGACTTCATTCAGAGCCACGGAGTATGAAAAACTGTGTGAATGAGACAGAATATAGGGCTATAGGCCTAGGCTGCTGAGGGGGGTCCCATAATGCACTGTTTCTTCTCATTCACCTTATTTACTTGTTTATACTTCACTCTGTATTTAATCATTATTATTAATCTCTGCCTCTCTTCCACAGCATGTCTTTTGTCCTGTCTCTCTCCCCTCAGCCCCAACCGGTCACAGCAGATGACTGCCCCTCCCTGAGCCTGGTTCTGCTGGAGGTTTCTTCCTGTTAAAAGGGAGTTTTTCCTTCCCACCGTCGCCAAGTGCTTGCTCATAGGGGGTCGTTTTGACTGTTGGGTTTTCTCTGTGTTATTGTAGGGTCTTTACTCTTTTGTTGTGATTTGGCACTATATAAATAAAATTGAATTGAATTGAATTGAATCTGTCTTTCTCCCTTTCAGACTGGTTTGTTCAACCCACCACCTCCCTTTCACCACCCAAGAACTCCTTCCAAGCCTCCATCTTGGTCTCCACCACCACCAGTGCCTAAACACAGAGCCTGGACTTCAACATTGCTGATGGAGAAAGGCAGCCAACATTCACAGAGGAGCGTTGAATGTCCTTTAAGAGAGAACTATTCCTGAAGACTACGTAAAGACATGAAAAAAACTGCCTATAAGATTTCAGGCTGTGTTGAAGAATTAAGGTGTTCATACCAAATATTGACTTTCAAGCTCATCAGAACTGTACAACCTCCATTTTTGGCTCGTATGCTCCATTTCTATGTAGGTGTGTATATGTTTCAATGGGGTGGCCCAAGATTTTTGCACAGTACTCATACTATACTCTTTGCTACCATACAGGAAATAACACAACTGATAATTAAGGACCTGCATGCTGATTTGTGCTGTGGCAGTTCACAAAAGCACTAGGCAGAAGGGGAAAAGCAAAAAGGACAAGATTAAAAAACACATTATGCAAGCATACAATAATATTATATTAGGATAAACCATAAATTTTGCCTTTTGCATTCAGTCTTAGAAATTAGTAAGAAGTCATTTTAACAATGTCCCAGTCCCTGATTTCCCACTTTTACTTCAATCCTGCTTTAAAGTGTAGTTCATAATGCAGCCATAATGACTTGTATGGCAGGAGTCCATTTAATCCATCTATTAAAAACCTGCACACTAGTGAATCAATTCACCACATATATCTGCAGGGATTGAAATGGCAATTTTACAGTGTAAGGCTATGCAGCACCTTACACAACTTTTGTGCAACAAGAGGTACATAAAAGGGAAACAACTTTACAAAAAAATATCCTCCTGAGGAAAATAATTTCATATGGTAAGTCCATGGAATCCCTCAGCAGATGGCCTGGCCAGAGCTAGTTAACCACCCCTTCTTTTTTGCTGTCAAAACCCTCTTGCGTGGCAGCTGCTCCCTCGTAGCTGATGACATCAAATAGCACACCATTCACTCCTGACCTTATTTTCTGAGACACAATGACAGTGTACCTGAGCACAGCTGTGCATCACCATCAGTTATAAGCCATTCGGGCTTATCCAGGTTTCCAAGGATTTTCGTTCAGGGCGCATTGCCCACATGAAAGGGAATTTTGTCAGAGGGGCTCCATGAATTATGCAGCGGTGGAGTGGATTTGCAGATTTTGCTGAAATTAATATGATATGGAATACAGAATGGAGGCAGAACTGGCGGTTTTATCAAGCAGGGAGGAAGGGGAAAAAAAAAGTGAACCTGGATTCAGAGTGTTGGTTGAAGCCAATGAAGCGTAAAGGACGTACATGCCCGGATGCAAATGTTAAAATATCTTTTCAATAGATGGCTGTATTTAGGAGATTCAGTGCAAGTTTTGTCTGAGAAACTTGCTGCTGACTCAGATGTGGCAATACTAAAAATACTAGGAAAGAAATTGAAAAGAAGTGCCCATTATCTGACAGAAAATAAATAACAAATACTAGGCCGGTGTTTGTTGTATAACGGGGCCATGAATCTATTTTTTTCACTCCTACTATTTCTGTTAATCCAAGAGGGCAGCTGTTGCCAAATCTCCGTCATAATCTACGTCCTTGTCTTCCTCGGGATACTGTTGACCCTACACTTTTAAGCGCTGCTGTGCTTTGTAACTCCAGTGACAGCCAGACAGACAGACAGATGGACTGATGAGGTGCGTGTCCACGGTGTCAGCATGAGTCGGCTCTCGTCCGAAGGCCCTGTCAGTAATTATCTCCATACTGTAGGTGTTAATATGTGCTATAGTCTTCTAGCAGGGTGGCAAAGTGCTGTATGAATACTAATCCTAGTTATCTCAATTATCTGCTCTGTCAGGATGATTTGTGTTTAAAAAAAAAAAGAAAGCACGACACTCTGCCAACCTGAGGTTATTTGATAATAAGTGTGGATTGGGAACCCACTGAGCAAATGCTATGACAATTTATCTAATTGACAGACTATGACTCATTCTGTCTGGCAATTCATTTCATTTACTAATTCTGAGTCCCAGCCGAGTGCTGGGTAATGCTAAAGGGGAAGTTTAAGATTCCTTAATCCTTTTTGACCATAAACAAATGCCCTTTTTTTTTTTTGGTATGTCTGTAAGATTTTTTTTTTAAACCTTAGTTTTTTATCTCTTTACTTTAGATGAAGCCAGAAGGGCAGAAAAGCAATGCTCTCAAAGTCAAATGCAGGCCTTTTTTCCCATTTCTGCTTCCTAAACACAGTGGTGGAGGTGTACTGATTGATTTTTTACACACACACACACACACACACACACACACACACACACACACACACACACACACACACACACACACAAACAGACTCAGACACAACAAGCTGCTCTCTAAAGTTTTTTTTTTTACTGAAATGTAAATATTTGCTCTCAAAGAGCAGAACCAAAGGAAGAGGAATACACAACCAAAACAAGCAGGATCCTAACATTGGAATGGTGCTGTAGAAATAATAACCAGGGCAGGGTGTTGAGTTTAATGGGAACCCATTGAGTTTTTTTCTTTATTTTCTGCTGTTTAAAATTACAATGGTGGATGCTTGGATCAAACTGAAGTTTTAAACAATTAGGTCAGTGTTTGTGCAAGTATCTAGCAAGTCCCTATCAGCCAAAAGCATCAGCCTGCCAAATAAAGCCAATGCACAAGTGCCAAAAACTGCAGTTCCTCTCATGGCCACTTGAGGCTGGCTCCAAATAGTCAAGTTGCTGAACTGGACCTCTCTGCTGTGTTTGTGCCTTTAGAAGCATTTTTTATGGAATTATCTGACAAATGTTGCTGTGATTACAAACCATTCAAGAAACTTGTGCTTTAGTCAGGGCTGGACTGGTAATCTGGGGTACCAGGCATTTGCCCCGTGGGCCAACAGTCCTCAGGGGCCGATACTGCTAGATTGTTTTTTCCTTCCCTTTTTTTTTTTCTAAGAGACTGGCCCACAGTTTAGATGGGGTGGCCCATTGGCCCATCTTCAATATAGACAGTGGACGGAACCAATCACAATATAGGACGAAAGTGGCCCCACCCTTTCTCTGCATGGTCTCCTGTAACTCCTGCTAGTAGTTTCAGTGTTGAGTGCGTGTTGAAGGAGAGGCAATATGGAGAAACTGAAGAAAGGGGGTGCAGAGAAGTCATGTGCAAAGAAATTGAAGAGTGTCACTGTAGATGCTACAAAATGTGTAAAGATCACAGACATGTTCGCTCTTGTAGCCTCCAAATGCCTTTAAGACATAGTTGCGGGCCAGTTTGAGCCAAAAATGCCAGGGCCAAATTTTTTGTCCCAGTCCAGCCCTGGCTTCAGTTTTGATGAGTGAAATTCTAGAATTTTATTAGTCTGTTACTTTGCACTAGTTAGCAAATATGTGTCTGTGCCCATACAGTAAACCCTTTAACACTGTATATCGTTGCCAACACGTTCGCGCAAGTGTGCTCCGCATTACTGTAATTACAGAACGGTCTGGAAAAATTCAAATGGTTTCTGAAAACTGAGAAATTGTTCTTCAAAGCCAGAATGTGGTTATTATGGTATTTTAACTTGTGATGTGCAGGAAGCCCCCGAATTTGCTCCTTTGCCCCCCCCCCCCAACAGATACATGGTATCGAGAACATTAGAGGCGTGGAAAAAGCTGACAAATCTTTCATATCCTCTGTGTTAATTGGTTAAAAGGGTTAATGCAGTGGTTCCCAAAGTGTGGGCCACAGTCCCTTGGTGGGCCACAAAGGTACTGTTGCTGGGGTAATGACAGAAATTCACTTTGAAATTACTCACAAGTGTTCATAGATACATGTTTATGTAAATGTATTTATTTACATAAAAAGTTAATTAAAACTGGTAATAGTAGGTGGTTAGCTTGTGATATTACTCATTACTTAAATTTACTGCTCTTGTATTGGAGGTTGTGTCCCAGTGGCAAGTATGTCACATATTGGCATTAGCACTTTATGTATGACTGGGATTTTTCTGGTTTTTAAGTGGGCTGCAGCACTCTTGAATTTGGGAACCACAGTGTTAATGAATGCAGCTTACTAACCATTCTTGCTAGTTTTATCTAACACACTGGCCCCTCATCCAGATATGGTCAGATACATTGCAACCAAACCACTTCAGAATGTAGAGCCCATTCCGTGGGTGGCATCAAAGTAGCCATGTCCATCTTTTATATACAGTTTAAATTATCTTTTTTTTTAATGAATCTTGACTCTGATGTCAGCGAGGATGGCTATTCCTTAATAGTGCTTTCTCAGGCACTCTGATTCACAGCACAGAAGCCCCATTCACCTGCTGTTCAAGTCTTTTGTTTCCAAGGGGCATCGAGACAGTAACAGACAGACAGCAGTGCTGTTATGAAATAATTCATGTCAAAGTTTTCACTAACCATATTATACGCATTGACTCAAAATATGATCAGCATTCTCTGTTCCCAGCAGATAAACACTGAAGATTGTGATAGTGTGTCATCTAGCTTTCTATCAACTGCTCAAAAGCTTAAAGGGATAGTTCACCTCCAAATCAAATATTCATGTTTTTCCATTGGTCTGGTGGCCAGCTGGTGTGCCTTATTCAAATGAAATAATCTGTTTGAAATAACCAGGTCTTGATTACTTTAAAGACACACTGTTTGCTGCTGATGTTTTTTGCTTGTTTGGTTTTTTTGCTGCTTTGAGAACCACAAGGCAAGTGGCATTTATTTTTATTATATTCAAGAGGAAATGGACATATCTACAGCCAATATTGACAGGGGCAACCCACACCAAAATAATCTAGATGGACAAATAAGTAAAATATGATTTTGGGATGCATTGTCACTTTAATTTTCCAAATGTCTCTTGATGTTCCCATCAGTTGTACATTGCCTGTACCAGTTAGTAACTTATTATCTTGACACTCTAAATTGAGATTGAAAAGATGATGAAACATTAATTTTTTTTATCTATTTGATCCACTTTATTGAGTCATTTAATATTAATCTTTGTAAAAGAGTTTGTTTAATTTTAATTTTCCAGCATTTCTATAATTTTTGTGCTTTAGTTTAAGTAATTTTACATCTGCCTCATCAGCTTATTAGTCACACATGCAACACTTATCTGCATAAAAGGTACAGATAAAGCTTTGAATGCCCCAAACCGGTAGCCGTAACCCTATGACGTGCTTTCATTTGCTTTATTTTCTCCTGCCTTGCTCCAACATTTTATTGCTCGCTGATTAATTTTTATTAATTCCATCTGGTCACTTTTAGTTTTCTCTGCAGAGTCCTTGGAGACACACTTGAAAGCCTCTACAGAACACAACCGGCCTGGTTTATTGATGATCATCATTTATCATCAGAGGAGAAAAATGTTCTAATCATTCTCATAGTTATATTATTTATAATATTTAATCCAGATGTCTTTAAGCTAAGAGGCTGGTAATGATTTCCGGGATGTTACCGTCTTTATTCCTCACGGGGACTACAATAACTGAAGCAGTCTTATTGGATATTATGTTTCATGTTTGTCTTTTTCAAATCACTCTCTCCTCTCCCGATACAAAAAATAAATCATATGAAATTAAATTTGCATTCCCAATGAGTGTTTGGAAGATAATGTAGCTGTGTCCTTACATTCTGCTCCAATACAGTGACTACAGAGGCCACTTATTTCTCTGGGATGCCTTGTTGGATGTGTGCCCAGGCAATGGTCATTGGCCCACTGGTTTGGCATAGAGTTCCCGTGGGCAGCAGCACAGCTCGGAAATGTGAGTCTATGGATCACAGTCAAAAAAAAAAAAAAAAAAAGGAAAAAAGGAACAAGGCTGCCATAGCCTGCAGGGAATGTCAAATTACAGCATGGGATAAAAGATGAAACAATAAGCACAGATGATCTGTATGGCATACAACATTTGCTTTTTTTTTTTTTTTACCATTCACGTGAAGAATATTTAAATATATTGTATGTTTGTGACATCACCGTCTACAGGTTTTCTTTGATATATGTGCATTCATTTTTGTTTACACATATTATTGGAGTATTGATTATATGGTTCATTTAGCAGTGTTAAAATGAATAAGGCTTATTTGGCTAAAGAACCCCACACAAAATTAAAAGGAACCTTTTATGCTTATTTCTTGCTCGATATTTTTTATTCCTGGACTCTACTAAGGTAGCTTTGTATGACTGACAATTCAGAATAACCCTCATTTATCTTGATGGTTCATCCTCTGTCCAAAACAAGCCATTTTAGTATCTTAGCCAACTTTCTGCCAACTGGCTGCTGATTGCAAACAGAAAGTTTGAACAGCAAATGGGTGAGAGAGCTTGGTTGCAGTGTTTAATCAATGACCCATGTAGAGGTTTGTGTCAGAAAATATTTTGATTGGAACCTGTTAACCAGTGTTGGTTCTCTGTTTAGTTTGTCCTTAGTCGTTAGCTGGAGCTTTTGCCTCATAGGGATTACTTGCACAGGTTTTTTTCCAATGTAGAGACATTTTTTGTGCCCCCAAGTCCATTTTCACTAGCCCCCAAAGGAAAATTAGGAGCACCAAAAGTTTGCAATGTTGTTGATAGTCAATTAAGTTTAAATTTTAAGTTTAAGTTTAACAAAAATCAAGCACAACATATCAGGACAAACTTGTCAAGAGGACGGGGTGATGATTTGAGCTTGCTTTTCAGCCACAGCGCCTGGGCATCTTGCAGTAATTTAGTGGACCATGACCTCCTCTGTATACCAAAGTAGTCTAGAGTCAAGTGTGAAGCCATCTGTCTGACAACTAAAGATTGACCCAAACTGGGTCATGAAGCAGGACAATGAGCCCCAGCAAAGCAGCAAATCTAGTCACTTAGAAAAACCAAAGGAATCACAGTGATACAATGGCCCAGTCAAAGTCTAAGATAAAAGATAAACATTTTTTTTAAGTTATTAAATATCATTAGCCTCAGACCATAACTGTCTGTCACATTTTGGCTAAATTGAGATAACTGCCTCACTTTACTTTGCTAACATTGTAGATTCACCCTGCATTATTGCCTATGATTGCTTAAAAATGAGGCAATTATGCTATGAGGCTACAGATATAAACATTGTTCTCATAAATATACACTGACTAGTGTTTAATTACATCTTCCAAAAAACTGATGCATTCTCATAAACTTAGAATGAATCCATTAAAAACACATAGGAGCAGGCATCAGTTCATGAAAGCCGCCATGTTGTCCTGCTGTTTTGAATACCTTGGCCGAGATGGACTTTGCCTTTCAGGCTAATCACAATTTGGTGTATTTGGCCAAAGAATCACCATATACGTAGTATGCCCATAGATTAATTTCAAATTAAAAGTCACAAATAGCTCTTTCAAAATATTTGTGACCATTTAACATTTATGCATGTATATTTTCATCATTTTTCCTCATTATGTCTTTCTCCTATTATGGCTCTCTCCTCTCTCATTTCCACCTCGTTCTCTTCCTCACCTCAAGCCTCATCTCATGAACTGAAGTCATGGCTCTAACACATAAAAATGTACATAAACATGTATGTTTATTCACGATATAGCAGACAACAAGACGGCTAAACAGCAACAGCTGGTTATAAGCTAATGTCAGATAATGTTCTGCTCAAGTGTCCTAAAAATCACACTTTTCCCTCTGAGTTTGATTACATTCTCATATCATATGAGAGTTTATTCACCAAGAGTTCAACAATGTTAGATGCACTTCATAGAAAGTTTCACTAACACAGGCTAACAGCAGCTAAGAGTGTCAAAACCAGCAGCACTTACCAACAGAAAAGTTCAGGATATCCTCAACAACTCATCTCATTATTGCTGCCATGCGCAGCTGAGGTAGATGACAGACTGAGCCTCCACTCACCAGAGGTGGCAAAAATACAGACATTCTGTACTTAAGAAGAAGTACAGATATTTGTATTTAAAAAAATTACTCTGGTAAAAGTAGAAGTACTGATTTAACCTTAGTCAAGTAAAAGTGAAAAAGTACTCAAAGTAAGACAGTAAAAGTAGCTTTTTGGAGGATGGTTCTACCAGCTATTATTATACAAAGCTAACTGAACTTTGTGCTATATTAATGCAATAATAAAACAATAGTATACATGAGAATATGAATGTCATTTCAATCTATATTCTAATTCTAATGAATGCACTCAGCTTGAATAGTGTTATGTAGAACACATTGTGGAGGGTAACTGCCTCAACACATAAACAGAGGTCAGGGGTTACAGTGGGATCTGGCAGGTGGGGCGACCCTATGATCAGTTGTAGTGGCTCAGTGTGGGGAAAAGAAATTCACAACTCCAAGCTGTGATCAGCTGACCTGGTGCTCTGAGGTTTACTGTTCTTTGTGGATTTACACAACTAAATTCAGCAAGATGTAACCCAGCACTTCATGAGCTATCTTAGCTTATTTCCACCCCCTACACTGACAGTTAACTGCAATCTGCACTCTACTGACATCTAGTGGTGAGATTTTACACACGGTACCTTTAAGAGAGCTGTGCATAAAGAAGTGCCCACAAACCTCGATGAATTGAGGCAAATTGTTAACAAGAGTGCAATGATGTGAGAGACTCATGAAGTCATACGGAAAACAATTACTTCAAGCTATTGCTGCTAAAAGTGGTTCAACAAGCTACTGAGTCAGGCAGTGCTCTTAGCTTTTCGCACATTGTTTCTACATTACCGTTAAAAAATAATGGCAGTGTAATATGTTATGTTCATCTGAGGCTACCTTATTTGAAGACTTGGTAAGGGCTAGATATTTTTTATTATGTCCTGATAAGTGAAAGCTATCTAGGATATATAAGAACTTTAAAAGAACTAACTTATAAAGAAAAAATAACCATTCCTAGAATGCACCACTAATCTCTAAAGCATCCTCAAGCAAGAGCTATTTACATTTCTCTCGTCTACTCTCTCATTCTTAAAGCACTGCAACTTTTCAGTGTTGCAAACTCACTGTCTGAAAATATAGAATCATGACCGAGGTGAGTCTTAACTGCACCATTTATATATTTTTCTAACCTCCTGGTTGGAAGGAAAACCTGCTACCATCAGAGGCAAGTCTGCTCTGCCCACTCAAGGTCTGGCAGCTCATTAAGGTCTATTCTCGATCATGTGTGAAAAATTGCCCGCAGGTAACCGAACCTTTCCTATTTTTTCACAACAGAAATTTGCACAGAAAAAAGAGAATTCTTCACCCATTGTATGAACTGGTTAAACCTGCGATGGCTGTGTCTCCACCGTGACAATATTTGTATGAGCATGTTCCTCCATTATGCACAGCTCAGCTTGCATCATTCACCAGCACCCCTGCTTCTACCTGCCTCCCAGCTCCTATTTTCTCACTCTTCAGTTCATTTTTGCGGTGAGATGTTTGAATTTTCTATGGGCCATAGAACGAGGGTCTACAGTATGTATTATTGCTTCATGCTGTCTGTGATGTACTGTGTTGAATTTTGCTGTCAGAAAAATGCCAATTGACTTTTGCTGTATTTTTTTTTCAATTTTAGCTCGTTTAATTTCAAAGCCATAGTGAATTCATTCACAAATAGGCTTTAGTCTTTTATTTCAGCTGTCCAGAGTGCCAGCTGTGCCAAATGCAATATGAGACATTTTGGTAGGTACGTAGCAGAACACTGAATTTCATGCCTTATATGACATCGACCAAAATGGATGCATAGGAGGGCATCAGCTGTGGGCTGGCATAAAGATCAGTGGATCTGCTGGGCTAGCTACTTAACACTGCCTGAACAAACTCTTAGGAAGTATGTGTGCTTTTTGTTTACAGGGCAAAAATACTGCTATTTTGGAATAGCAGAGGCCCCATACAGAGCAGAGTACCCATTAATGACGACAGCCATTACACTGAATTATTTGAACAAAGCATGAAAAGGTGTTACTGGAGTGCTGATGGGTTGCAAAGCAATTTGCAGATCCATAGTTGTAGGCAGCCCATAATTAAATAACCCGCCTTGCATGACATCTGCTAATACAGATGCATAAAAGCGTGTCAGCTGAGCCATAAGTTGATGTGTACTGGCTGATCTGTTGGGATAGTGCCTAAGTTTAACTCTGTAGCCTGCCTGAACAGACTAATGGCTCAGTCAAACTACAGCAAAACTAGAACAGCAACCTCCTTGTGACTACAGAATAAATAAATAAATCAGGGGTTGCCTAGTGATTGCATTGAATTTTTTCACTTTGGGTGACCCAACAGCAAGTAGTTAAGCCTGTATATGTGACTTCTGATTATGTAAATAGCTACAAATTTGCATTTATCACAGATAATCAAAAACAGATTTCACATAACTGCCACTGTGCTCAATTGCAGCCTGATAGCAGACTGGTTCACTGATTTTGTCTTATTGATGTTTTATCAGCCTTTTAATGTGCTAAAGTCACTTCGAAGACAGCAACCAACTACAAGTGATCGCAGATTGGGTCCCTGTCTTCAAAGCAGCATTTCAATGTCAACAAGATTGGAAGTCTGCAAACACAGTCCCAATATTTTTTGTTGTACCTCCAGCCAAAGTTTTCCCAGTGTGACTGTAGCATAAGGATGTACTCAAATGTGATCAATACTTTTCATTTTTTTGCTTGTTTGCTTTTTTTTTTTTTTTTTAAACTGCGCAAAAGAATACTGCTACTTAAGCTGCATCCACGCTGGGAGCATTTCACTCATTGTGCATCACTTTGAAGCTGACTGCTTGCCGCTGCTTGTAGACAGTCCAGGTTTCGGTTGCCAAGGTAACCCTGTAATTTCTCAGAGGTAGTTGCTTTAGTCCATCAGCTGGAAGTTGAGAAAGGTTTATCTCGGGTCTTGCCCACCTCATGTTGCCCGCAGTTAGTCCACCCTTAGTCGCTTGAAGTCATCAAGCTGTCATGGTGCCTGGGCCGGTGGCCCGGTGTTTTTGTGTTCCTTTTTTGGATTTCTTATGTATCTCTGGTCCCTGGTGTTTCCCCCTGTCATGTTCCTGGTCCTGTCTCTTCCTGTTTTATTTTGATAGTCCTGTGTTCCCTATGCCTTGTGTTTAGTTTTGCTTCCCCTTGTCTCGTCGGTGTAATTGACGTCACCTGTGTTCCCACCTGTTTCCTCCCATGTCATCAGTCCTTCGTGTATTTAAGTCCAGTGTTTTCTGTGCCTGTTGTCGTGTCATTAGTGGTTGTACCCTGCTGTCTCTCCTGCGTGTTTTCCAAGCCAAGCCAAGCCAAGCCAAGTCTCTCCCGATCCAGTATATTTCTAAGGAGAGTTCCTGTTTGTGTTTTGAACAGCTTATGTTAAATAAACGTGTGTATAACAAGCACCTTCCCGGAGTTCTGCATTGGGATCCTCCTTCCTGCCTGCACAGCAGCATACCCCTGACACAAGCGACTCGTGCCTATCACTTTCTGTGGTCTCCATGTCACTGTGAATCGCTTCTAGTTGGACACAGCTTTAGGAACAGCAGAGAAAAAGTAGAGCCAACACTGACATTATAGTACTTTATCATGTCATCTCAAACAGTCTAGGACACACACAGAACCATTAACTTTTTAACTCCTAGTATTCAATAAGAATCCAACCAATTGGCTCCTGACTGTTCAACTATTCACTGGCTAAAAAAACCAAAAAAAACCTGTCAGCTATGCCATGAATAAAGCTAATTAAAGGTGAAGAAAGTGAAGCAAAATAACACAAGATGTAAGCCACAAACCCCAAGAAATTACCTGAATGAACATAAAACATCTATACAGCTCAAATTAGATGGGATCTCTGAGGGTTTGTGGCTCATGTGTCAGGGTTGGCGCTGCTGTGCAGGCAGGAAGGAGGAAGGACCCCAATGCAGACTCCGGGAAGGTGCTTTTAACACTCACGTTTATTAACAACTCACAAAAACACGAACGGGAACTCTCCTCAGGAACACACACACGAAAGGGAGAGACACAGGGAAGACAGCAGGGCAGAACCACAATGACGCGACAACGAGGCACAGAAAACACCGGACTTAAATACACATGAGGGAACACAGGTGATGCACATTACACAGACGAGACAGGAGGAAGCAAAACTGAACAAGACCCACAGAGACCACAAGACTATCAAAATAAAACAGGAAACACTAGGGAAACAAGGACGCAGACCTACAATACAAAACATAAGACACCGGGCCACCGGCCCGGGACCATGACATCATGTTTGAGTGTAAATGCAGTTTTCAATAAATTCCCTGCTCAAAAGTTTTTGTCTCTTGCGCCGATTTCTTCTTTTAGCATTGTGAAGCTCTACTTTAGAACCTTCTTAAGATCCAATAGTGCAAAATGCAAATTCTTGCAATTTTTTAACTGGTCTTAAGAGTTTGATCAGGAGTGTATTTTGTAAATGAAATCTTGATTTATTGGATACATGCAAGGCACATTTTGACTTACCTTTGAATTGTGTCACTGGTCACCTTGCCTTGATGAGCTGCTGACCCTAAAGCCTTTATTAAAAATTCAATTAATAAAAGCTTTAGTATCAAGTTTGTTATACTGACAGTGGACTCATCTCCATGCTTGTCCTGCTCGACCTCAGTGCAGCATTTATTACTGTTGAGCATAATATTTTATTACAGAGATTATAGCATGCTGTAGGCATTAAAGGTTCATGTAAACGGGGAGTCTTCTTCACACACTAAGGTTAATTATGGCATTCCACAGGGTTACCTGATCAATTTTATTTACATTATACATGCTTTCCTTAGGCAGTATCATTAGAAGGCATTGCATTGCTATGCAGATGATGCCCAGCTTTATAGATCCATGAAGCCAGATGACACACACCAATTAGTTAAACTATTAACGACATAAAGGCCTGGATGACCTCAAATTTTCTGCTTCCAAGTTCAGATAAAACTGAAGTTATTGTACTTGGCCACACAAATCTTAGAATCATGGTATCTAGGAAAATACTTACTCTGGATGGCATTTCCTTGGCCTCCAGTAAGACTGAGAAATCTGAGTCATTTTTGAGCAGGATATGTCCTTCAATGCACATATTAAACAACTATGTTGGACTACTTTCTTTGATTTGTGCAATATTTCTAAAATTAGAAACATCCTGTCTAAGAATGATGCTGAAAAACTAGTACATGCATTTGTTACTTCATGGGTGGACTATTGTAATTTATTATTATCAAGCTGTCCTGAAAGCTCCCTGAAAAGTCTTCAGCTGATTCAAAATGGTGCAGCTAGAGTACTGACAGGGACTATTTTTTCCATATCAGTTTCTCTTCATTGGCTCTCTGTTAAATCCAGAATTTAATTTAAAATCTTTCTTCTCACATACAAAGTCTTGAATAATCACATCTTGATTAATCAGGAGGTAGAGCAGGTCATCTACTAATTGGAAGGTTGGTGGTTCAATTCCTGGCTGCTCCAGTCTGCATGCCAAAGTATCCTTGGACACGATACCAAACGCCAAATTGCTCCTGATGTTTTCATCGGAGTATAAATATAGAAAAAAATGCTTGCATCAATGTGTGTGTGTGTGTGAATGCGTGAATGCAAACTTGTTGTATAAAGCGCTTTGAGTGCTTGAGAAGAAATTTGCTATATGAGAGCTAGTCCATTTACCATCTTATCTAAAGATAAGATGGAGGGAGGTGGAGCCTTGAGCTTTCAGGCCCCTCTCCTGTGGAACCAGCCACCAATTTGGATTTGAGAGACAGACACACTCTCTATTTTTATGATTAGACTTAAAACTTTTCTTTTTTTATCACACTTATAGTTAGGGCTGGATCAGGTGACCCCCTTAGTTACACTGCAATAGGCCTAGGCTACTGGAGCCTTCACACAATGCACTGAGTGTTCCTTCTTCACTCACCTCTTTTCACGCTGTGTTTATACCCCACTCTGCAATTAATCATATTTATTATTAATTTCTGCCTCTCTTCTACAGAATGTCTTTTGTCTTGTCTCCCTCTCTTCATCCCCAACTAGCGGCAGCAGATGGCTGCCCCTCCATGAATCTGGTTCTGCCGGAGGTTGCTTCCTGTTGAAAGAGAGTTTTTCCTTCCCTCTGTTGCCAAGTCCTTGCTCATAGGGGTCAGCTGATTGTTGGGGTTTTTTCTGTATTACTGTAGGGTCTTTACCTTACAATATAAAGTGCACTGAGGTGACTGATGTTGTGATATCATGTGATATATAAATAAAACTGAATTGAACTGCATATCATAGATGGATGTAGCTGCCAATTGTGGAAAAATAAAGCCAAATTTTTAAGTCCCTTAAATCTGCATTCTATTTTTGTGATAGGTTTGTGCCCTCAGTTGCTAGTTTCAAGTCCTACTGCTCATTTTGCAAATTATGGGCTATGTTAGTGTTAAAAAGAAGGATAAAAAAAGGGTATGATGTACTTTGACAAATTACTAGCCTATGAGCATGCAGTGTTTCTCAAATTTGGTTCAACCCCTCACTCATCTTCCTTGGTTTCAAAAGACCAAGGTCGCGACAGAGAAAATGATCAACTTGAACCATGCCTTCGCTAAGCAGTGGGTGACATCAAAGTGACTATGTCTATCTTTTATATAGTCTGAATATTTTCTTCAGATAAATAGTGAATCCATGTAGGGCATTTTTTTTTTAAAGATACTGGATATTATTTTGCAGCATTTTTACTCTAAAAATATCAAAATCTTCAAAAACAGAAATCCCAAATCAGCCCTACCCCTCTGTGAAGGGAAATAGATAAACCCATGACAGATGTCATATCGTTCCATTTGATTGCAATGGGAGCCAACGTGTCAGTTTACTCATTGAACTGACATAAGCTTGTCTCTCACAATACAGCTGATTGACTTACATCAAAATGGCTTTGCCCTTGGTGCTCTTCAGACTGGCATTTAGGATGATTGGCCATCATCTAATCAAACTGAGAATCGGTGGTGTGCTTAAACTATTGACCTGCATTCTCAAATTGGTAGAGGCAACCGAAAAAAAAAAAAGTACTGTACTAGTGTCCGATTTGCTTGAGTGTTGCACAAAAATGAAGGTTTATTACCCTGTTCTTTAAGAGAGAGAGAGAGAGAGAGAGATCATCTTTTTCTTGAGTGTAACAGGAAAGCCGCCAGGGACACGGGCTTGACAAGACAAACAAAGGAATATTGGTTTTGATGTGAGGCCAACAGGGCTGCATGTGGTTGCAGAAGTTAGGAGATTTAAGCACAACTTTATCTTTATCTCTCCGCACAGTTATCTCTTTGAGGGTTATCCAAGCAGTACGCATCATTCATTGGTGCAGCACAGAGGAATGCATCATGCAATCATTGAGTGATTGTATCCCCTGTGTAGCGAAGCAAAGGGACTGATTTTCCTGGCGGGCAGACAGACAACAGACAGACAGACAGACGGACCTATGTGCAGGGATAAAAAAAAAAAACGAATTGGAAAATTTAATCACTTCCAGCCTTCCGTTGTGTGTTATTATTGTGGCAGATATGTGTGGGCCCCGTTCACAGAGAGCATCTAGAGAATTATCTCGCTCAGCTGGAGTCTCATACATAGAGCTTCAGATGCAGTCCCAGCAAATAGATCAAAACCTTGCTGAGACTTATAAAGGCTTTTCGAGTCCCTTTTCCATTTCTGATATGCAGAATGAACCCACCATAGACAGGCAAAACGACACCTAACTACACCCCTGTCTTCCTAGCATGTGTGCTTGCATACATAAACAAGCTAAACATACATAGACTATCCCTTCCCCCTCATTTGCTGCAATAACATTCACACAGCAGAGAGGTGAAAAAATTCAATACTACATAGACCTGTCTGAGTGTCTGAAAACTAAAACAATTTATGAGATTCTGTAATCCTTAGGTGAATTATTGACCTTTGCTTTAGCAGAGGCACATCAGAGACCGCACTGTTTTCCTTGCATCACACCCAAACACAGAGTCACACATAAACACAAACAAATGTATACACCCAGTGAGTGCTACACAGGGTAGGTGGACCGGATATCACACTCCTCTGCACTTTGCTACTTTATGAAACATTACCCTGCACAGCAATATGGTAATGCACTGCATAATGCACACACACTGAACAACCCACACAAGCAAATTACCTAGGAGTGCAGCGGGCTGTATTGTGTTGTGCCACTGTGCTGTATAGCGCAGATAGCAGCAGCAGCCAGCAGGAGTGGTTGGTACGAGGTTAGGTAAGGTGGCTTTGGCCACAGTACGCCGCCGATCAGCTGGGGAATAGCCAGAGGCAGCGGCATGATGGGTACTGGAACAAATGCGAAGGGAAAAGAGGCTCACGGTCCTACAGTCCCAGCTCGAGCTGACTCCACATCGGCCTGACACATGGAGCCTGCATGCCGAGAAAGAAATGAGACACATGAAGAGTTCCAACAAAAAGGGAAGAGCGGGTGAAAGGACTGAAGGTGACTGAGGGAGAAAAGGGGAGTGGGGTTTTATTGAGTGTGCATATGTGGTCCACAGAGTGGCCAGAAAGGCAGGAAAATGGGTAGGAAACAGGCAGGCTTCAGCTGGGATGCTACTTTAGAGTTTCTGACAGATGCTCACAGACACTCCAAATATAGCAGCTTGTTCCCTCACACACACACACACACACACACACACACACACACACTCGCGAGGTGCTTGTGCATGTTTGTATACAATGGTAAATTATCCATAAAGATCAGATTTATTCATTGTACCATGCAGGCACAAATATAGAGTGCTGTAGGGATGAGAGTTTTTGGAGGCCATGCCTAGACGTTAGCACCACATTGGTTCCCTCACTAGTTTATGACACTTGATATATGTTTAGTCCAGTAAAATAATATCTAAAAAATTTATAAACTTTACAGTGTAAATGCGATTGCGAGAAGTCAAAAACTGTGAAGTTTGTAGTTTGTCTAAAGCTGAGCTATAAACGAACTACACCACAGTGGCATCACTTTAATGCCACCACCACAAAAGTCCTGTGTTCAGCATGAGCACATTAAAGGTTCCCGACTATGGCAGGCCACTTTAACATAAAATCCGTTTGTCTGACTATCTGTAATTACATTTTAGATATCTAAAAATGCATTTTGACTAGACAAAACTCCATTTTGACTATCCAGAATGGTAATTTAAGATATCTGCATTTACATTCTGACTAGTAAGAATAATAATTCAAGATATCTTTAATTACATTTTGACGAGTAAAAATTCCTTTCAAGATATCTCAAATGATGTCACTGGATTCAAAATGTAGTTTTGTCTAGTCAAAATGCAGTTTTAGATATCTTAAATGTAATTACAGATAGTCAGACAAACGGATTTTATGTTAAAACGGCCTGCCATACACATCTTTAATTATAATTTAAGATATCTCAAACATAATTATGACTAGTCAAAATTACATTTTTAGATATCTGAATTAAGCGATTGCATGTAAGACCCCTTGTGTTGCACTGAGCTGTCCAAATAATTGCCTGTAGTGTAGAATTTCAGGTCGCTGCAATGGAAGCCTCCATTCAAATCAATAGTAAATCTGATGTCATTTCTACTAGTCAGAATATAATTAGAGATATCTTAATTTACTAATACGTCTAGTTATAAATCAATTTCAGATATCTGGAATGTAAGTGTGGTGAAATGGATTTTATGTTAAAACGGCCTGCTATATCCCGACAGCATCTGTGATCTTCAGCATTCATGACTCATGTATTTACATGTTTTGTGGTGTAGAACAAAAAAAGAAATTGTTCAATTCTTGTCAAAACCACATACCTAATTTCAGGTTGTCAAACACATCAATGTCAGTGAGTTGTTAGTTATCATCAGAAAGCTATGTGTTACCAAGCTACATTGTATTCACATTAGCATTTTGGCATTCTGCGCCATGTGTTATGATAAAGTGTAACGTACAGAAACACAGCAGCCTAAAACTGGCATTTGGATATTTTCACTTACCAGTGGAAAAATGCTTGTTGTACATAGTGAGTGGCAGAATTCCATGTTTCCATTCTTCCTGCTGATAAAGCCTCATGTGCTCATGGGATTAAAAAAATTCTTTTTGCTCCCAAACTGAATTAACAAGAAGGGCCCTTCAAGTACAATACATAGTAGTATACAAAGTCAGTGGAGACTGTAAACTGTTTTCTAGAACAGTGTGGGTGGGATCTAAACACACAAGTCCATACAGCTGTCAGCAGTGATTTTGATTGACCGAGACCCACGCTACAGTGCGTGTCAAAGGAGCAACTGACTGTTCTCTCCAAGCCTTGTTTTTCGATTTGGAGGAATTTCTTTAGAAATGTCTCACAACAGTTCAAACCGAAACATCTGGTGACTTTGCTTCAAGAAAGCAGTGTTGTGCTACAGTACCTCTGTGATTTATCCCTCCACTCCCTAAACAGCCTCAGGCTGACCCCCCCAGTAGAAGGGCTTTTTGTTTTCTGCCCTCCCTTTTCCATCATCATGGTTCGGAGATTAAAAAAATAAAGCTCTCAAAATTAAAAACTCATTATATCAGACTTATCTTTAGCATGCATACAGCATTTAAGACATTTATCACGTGACAGCATGCCAGTTTAATGTCTGCCATGAGTGCGTATTTATCACATTTGTCTGAATTTCAATATATTAAACAGCCAAAAGGAAATTAATTATGAAACATATTCAAATGAATAAAAGGAAGATACAATGCCCCTGTAGGGTTCTCATTGCTTTTTTAGGCTTAATTACAGCTTGTAATGCAATATGTTAATAATATGTGGCCTGTGTGAATGTTCCCTGATTAAAAATCCTCCCACGCTGCCTTTTGAACTGGTGGAGATTTGAAAAGCCGCTCTTAAAAATGGTTCTTCACATTGGAAATGTTTTGGAATATTTGCCCCCGTGGCTTGATCAAACAGCTCGTAGTGAATTATCAAAGTAAAAGCCCCTTCAGTCAGACGCTGCTTTAGCAATAGGGAGGTGTTATAATGGAGAGGGCCCTCTCGAAATGCAGGCTTTCCAAAGATACAGAAGGAATGGCAGTGGATGCATGAGGGTGGTAAAGAAAATTAGGCTAGACCATTTAGAGCACAAAAAAAAAATTTTAAAAAATGGCTTGAGTACATTTTACATCAGAAAAGTGGAGCATGGTAAACACCGGAGTGGGTTCGAGGAAGCCGCTGTGCTTCAGGAGTTAGAAAGACAGAGCTCTTCAACCTTATAACAATTTCATTGCTGTAATAAAATACTTCAAGACAGACAAGAACAAGGTTGAACACTGAAGAACACTATCTTTCTTCACTGTCCTCACTATGGTAGCCCCATTTAAATCACCGATTCTCAATGCTATATTAAACATAGCTGCAGTACACTTATTCATTCTGGTCACATCTGAGCACTTCACCCTTTCCTGAACTCCAGTTTGACTCTGATTGTTTACAGGCATTAAGTAAAGCCTGACTTTCAACCTCTCCCTGCTCATTTTTCATGCCATTTTGCATCCTCCCAGCCCGCGCTGGATCCTGGAAAAAAAAAAAAAAAAGGAGGGGAGACATTCACTGTAATGAGAGCTCAGGGTTGGGTGAATTCAATCGTAAAGGCTCCCACATGTGGGAATTTTATTTATTTTATTTTTTTTTGAGTAGCCTCCTGCTATTTTAATTTGAATAATGCAACTGTCAAATGGTTTGGCTTGGAGCCACTACATTACTTCCTCTAGTCCTCTTTCCTCTTATGTGCAGCTCTATTCCCCATTCTCACATCCAACCATCTATCCACAAGAGATGATACACAGAACAGAAAGAGCTCAACAAGTGGGCATCAAAGACATATGTGCTGAATAATATAAATAAATTAAAAAAAGAAAACCTGGATGTTTCCTCTAGCCACTCAATCCCATGCACGCAGGTCGAAATACTGACACTTCTAGCTGCACTTACATTGATGTCTCTGACCAGACTGTAGTTTAGCACTTACAGTATTTCTTCAGTATCGTATCTGCTTCCCGTAAATTATAGAGCAAGAATTTACAAGAGAGTTTACTATTGGTATTTTCAAGAGTGCTGCATTTCTCCTCAGAGCTACATTCAAGACTTCCTTATGACAGGAAGGTTAAGATCCTCTCAATCTCCTCATAAGGCAGCGATATTTGAACAGTCAGTATCACCCAATCACTATTCAGTTATTCAGTGATTTGAAACTCTGCCTGCAGCTCCCTCAGACCCCAAAAGGAGACAACATTAGTCTGGCTACATCCTTCACTGGGGTTGCCAATAAGCTCTGCTACAAGGGCACAGCTGGACTAAAAGACTGGTTCTTTTCTACATTTATTCTCTAAGCACAGCCTGAAAAAGGGAGTCTGTTGTATTTCAACCGGTGCACTCTATACTGTTTGGATTCCCTCCAGCCATAAAAAATCAGCAGGTCACTTTTCTCAAAAAGCCTGGCCAATAACCTATATTTAATGATAAGCCCTATTTCCAAATAGCCATTTTTTATTAAAGGATTTTAGGGAAAAGCACCATTGTCAAACCTCTTTTATGAACATTCGTCACATATGAGAAATTTAAATGGGATTCCCCTTCACTTCAAAACACTCAACGCGCTCTTTGTTAGAGTAAGTGTAATGATATTCACTGAAAGCTCACGCTCATAATTGTTTATTTTATATTCATCCAGATCTCCGCTCAGCATTTAATACTGTTGATCATGCAAATTTGTCAGGCTGCCTTAAGCATGGGCTTCTATTATTTGTATGCAAACTTACACTAGAGGATGTAAAGCAATGGCTATATTATAAGCAGCATGGACACATGGAGCTCTGCAACATCGCAAATCAAATTCTAGTTAGCTTCTTTTTTTAAATTTCTGTTGCATTTTGTATCTCTTCTATGATATATTAACATGTCAGTGTAACCTGTGACTAAATGTCACCATGATGACTTTCAAAAGCCAGTGAATGCAATTTGGGATGTTGAAGAAGCACTAGTAGACATACCAGTGGCTTCTTTGTTGTCACATTTTTTGACTTAAAAAGAAAAAAACACACACACACACACCTGATGCAGCATTACACACCACACACAGCTGTGGTAACTTCATTGACTCCAAGACACTCTGGCTCGGACACCAGGTTTGTTTGGCAAAAGTGTGAAAAAGCCTCCCTTATCTAAAATGATCCTGAGATCTGACCTTGTTTCAGAAACTTATCAATTCTCCACCTAATCTGGATTTCCATGTTCTTTCTGGAAAGAAGTATGTTTGAAACTTTATGTGTTTTACTCACACCGTAATATTTTGGTATGATTACACTTACAGTGTATTGCTCAGACTCTTATAATTTTCGCTGCTCTTGGTATCGGTCTTGAATCTATCAATATTAAAATGAACTGGTGCACTGTTGCATTAACACAAACATCCCACTTACTGTATAGTCACTATTATGCGTAGCAACATCGTGCTAACTTATTCTGCTTTGTAACAGTGGTCATGATCTACATCATAAACTATGCTAACAATGTGGTGATGCAGCTGTCATTCTCTATATTTCCACATCTTTTTTTGCAGATTTTTTTTTTCCTGTTTGTTAAACCTTTTTATAGGACATTACTGAGGAAATGAAACTTCTGGATATATTTTAAGGTATTTAAACACTTGCTTTTCCCTTCCACTTCATGATCCTGAGACTAATTAAGGCTCCTCCAGTACCCCGTAGGAAATAGGTTAACAAATAAATAAACAAATAAATAAATAAGACAATTAAAATACACGAGCTGAAAGTTAACAATCTTTTTTTCCATCTTGATTAACTGCAGCAGAGATGAAAGAATTTTCTGCAGAAGCTTCATGGCCAACACGAATCATCGCCTTCGTAGGTTCACGATTTGAGAATAAGATCACAAACTCTGACAGTTACGTCATCATCATAAGGCTCAGCTTCATCTGACATGTCTATATATATATATATATATATATATATATATATATATATATATATATATATATATATATATATATATATATATATACATGAGACTACTGAAATCACTTATGAATGTGAAATGCCAAACTCTTTAGGATATTGAGTGAAACAGATGATTGGAGGCAGACGGATAACAGTGTGTGTGTGGTGTTTGAGACTCTCCGTGGAATCCCCTCGCTGTCTGACGACACTGGGAGTCACATACTGTAATGAGTGTCACAAAGGTTAATGAGGTACCTGCTTTGACAGCCTGCTCTCAGGGAAACTCTTACCACTTTTCAAAAAATTAACTTTTGCACACATATTTAAATCTGGATTACAGAGAAAAGCTGGTAAATCCCAACCTGGTGCCCCAAACGAGCACAAAGAACCTCCTGTGTCACCTCTTCAGGGGCCTCCTGAGGGCAGACAGAAATTACTAGTTGAAATATTCTCCTCATTATGTTCATTATTTAGCTTGGCCTAATTCTGTACCATCGGGATCTAAAACACTGAACAATTTAAAAAGGAATTTCATTTTTATTGAAAGCTGCACAAAGATGAACTCTGAAGTAACCTCGACTATGATTCACCCAATTTGACTGAATTTAAAGGGGATGGCAGGGAATTCCTGGTGTATAAATTACATCATGGATCAAACTGGAAGAAGTCATTGCACGCTGTTAGAGTTATTAAGTTAGTTAAAGTTGCCGCTTTAACTGACTCCATAACTTTTTTCACTCATAACTTTAGTACAGCAGAGGATTTGATGACACATTAGGTTTGACAATGTACTTTGTGGAACAATGAGTACTTTGGTATTTCATTAAGGAGGGACTCATTTGACTTTAGAATACTTTGGTATACAGAGGAGTTTATGGTCCACTCAGTGACTGCAAGGTGCCCAGGTCCTGTAGCTGCCAAACAAGCCCAAATCATCACTCCTCCATCACTGTGCTTGGCAGTTGGTACTTTTGGTATTTGTGCTGATATGTTGTGTTTCGGTTTCGCCAAACATGGTGCTGAGCTGGTCTCATCTGTCTAAAGGACACTGTGGTTTGTTCAGATGCAACTTTGAAAATCTAAGCCGTGCTGCCAGGGTCTTTTCAGAGAGAACAGGCTATCTCTTGGCAACCCTTCCAAACAGTCCATACTTGTTAAGTCTTTTTCACACTGTGCTGTCAGGAATGCTTACAGTCAACATGCGAACCGAGGCTTGTAGAGTCAAATCTTAATTAAAGCAGTTCCAGTCAAACCTCAGTAAGTGGAAAACAATGTGGAAGGTTCCTCTCCCACCCCATCAAAGTAAAAATTTCATGAGTACATCATGATTAATACCCAGAGTCTGGTATCTATTGCAGTTTGCTGCATTTTGTTTTTGCCAGTAGGCCAACCTTTCCACCACAGCCACTCCTGCCTCTTCAGACACGAACTGATAATGCCCACGGTACAGGTTTTGAGTGGCTATTTTGTGGAGAAAGAAAGATTACAAAGCAATTTCTGTCTTGCAGATGGATGGATTTATGCATTTTTTGTTTCCACAATGCGATTTTGACCCACCCCGAATGCTTTTTGGACACATTTACACTTCTAAAATATCCATAACAATCTGTTAAATTCAATTGCAGTGTATTAGGTGTAAATGGCATCATGTAGACTGTTTGTTGCAAAGAGCAGTCTCAGGTGTCAATGATATTTTGTTCATCAAAGTATCTCCCCTTGATTTTTTGCAGCACTCTACCTCCAACTCTGAGGGAACATTCACACCATAACAAGAGATCACTTGTCAGAAAAACAAATATCAAGCAATTGAAAAAGGAACTGATGCTGCTGTTTTCCTTTGGAGGACAGTATTTCTGTGAAGCTAACCATCATATTTAGTGATTTCTTTTGGATTTTTAAGTTACCATTCAATTACCGCTGAATAGACCTGCCAGTAAGCAGCATTCAGCAGTGACACTTGAAAATTAAAACCGTATAAAGAATGTTTTTATTTTACACACACCCCCTTTGATAAGACAGGTTGCTGAAAGATTGAATCAAAGACCTTGAAGTGTACTTTAGTTTGTTTCTACATGTAAAACTGTCAAAACTATTCTATGAACAAGCTCTTCCAGCATTGAAACTGTGCTATTTGTATAATTTTTCTCCACACAAGTCTATCATTTAGAACAAAGGATGTCACACTAAAGGGACAGGACACTTTTATTTACAAAGTTGAGTTGATGGAAACATCATCATCTTCATAGAGGAAATTTGAGGTCCTTTAAACGATTGCAGTAAACTGTATAATACAGATGTAGGATTGGCACATGCCTGTAAACAGCTCTCTTTCTTTAGCTCTGAGTGATCAGTGTGCTACATGCAATAAACTGCTGCATATGCTTTATATACAAATACTCGCCACCCTTCTTTATGGTTTATAATTTGAGGCAGTACCTGGTACCTCTATCCACAGTGCTCATTTTCTGTGTGTGAACAACCACAAGAAACATATTACGAGCTAGGCAAACTCACACATGCAGCTAGATCCACCCAAGCAGGAAACGAGACACAATTTAACCCCATAAAAAAATGCACAAATAACATAGGTATAGGTACAGGAGCTGTTCAGTTAGCGGTAAAGCTACAGAAAGTGAGGCTTTACTGATGACAGAATGTGGAGTGAAGCTTTTTCTTCTCTTTCAAGGTGGCAAAGCTTTTACGAGTCATGTTGTAGAAATCCTCCACAGTAGATGTTTTGGATGTCCTGACCACAAGATTTATTCAGCAGGTCACTTTTCTCAACGATTTAGTTAGCCATTGCGCTAGCACAGATTATTCTCCACATTAAAAGTCCTCATTTTTTTCCTCTTCATTTGAAGCTTGACTTTTGTTGCGTGGGGATCAGTCCGCCAGTGCCTCCGCCCTCCCGACAGGACAGGTTAAACTGTTCCCTTGATCTTTCTTTCACTGATAATCCTCCATTTTGAAACATAATATGACCACGATTTACGAATAAGACTTATTTTTTAATTCAATATGACCTAAAATGAGTTTCTGAGCCCATAAACTCAACAGGCATTTACAGAGGCCATAGACTTCTATAGGACCAAAGCTTTTTGCTACCATATACTGGTTACAATACTTTCCAACAAGTAAGTGCACTGAATGCACACTGGATACACTGAATTTCATGTGTATATAATACGGAATGTCTGATACCCTCGCTCTGTTTTCCTCTAGTTTCTCCCAGAGAACTACAGAAGTAGTCGACCTCCCCACCCTTATGTATAGTTAGGTATGTGTACAAAATTGTGTTTACAATCTGTATATACTGTAGTCTCCAATCTCCAAGCGGTCTTGAAGTGAACAGAAATTGTGTTGTGAGAAAGTTTCCTCCGAAACACATTTTCCTCTGTAATAGAGGAGCTCTACAGTAACACTATCTCAGAGGAACAGGTGAGTTTTGAGCCAACTGTTGTGATTGTCATCTATTATAGAGAAGCCAAAAAGCCCAAAGTTTGCAAGCACTGCTCCAGAATAGAGGAAAGTTGTAGTAGGAACACACACACACACACACACACACACACACACAGGAGAGGCTTACACACATTCAGATGCACACTTCCAGTTTGGCTTTTGCATTCATTTTTTACATCGCAATCTGTTGAGCTATGTCTACAGGGTCTGATCTTTGAATAATAGATGTATTAGAAAATGGGAGCATTTCTACCACTGAAAGGACCGTGAATAAAACACAATTATGAACGTACACCCGTGTGTTTGTGTGTCATCACCTGCTTGGACTGTTTGTGCAGTATGTTAAAGACCCCCCCACTTCACTCCACCCCACCCCCATTCATTGCCTGTTATATTTAATTCTGGTTTCAAAATAAATCTTTTACTCTCGAACAATCAGTGCTCTCACACTGAAAAAAACTACCAGAACTTTGTAGCACTGAAATCAATTATTCTAGCTCAGCCCCAAAGTGTCATTACTTCATTTTATAGATCTATAATTTGAATTGCTTTCCTCTTCTGAGTTTTTGTTATAAAATTGCTGTCTCACATTCATTCCAATTATCATTTTCTCTGGAAACATGATTCTGTGTAACCCAAACTGTGATAACACATTACAGCTCTGTGGGCGCTTATTAAACTTCCCCATTTGGGGAAGCATTTGCATTCACAATATTAAAGCACTGTTTAAGATATAATCTCTTGTAGCTTTTAAATATTTTATAATAAATATATTTTTATTGCTTATATCCCCAGCTTGGGTTTTTCTTTTAAACACTGGTGCACATTTAAATTAATTAGCTGCTATCTGACCATAAAATTCTCCAGCAATCCATCTTCATTCATGTGGCCACATTGGAGGTCAAAGGTGAAATATCATTTAGGCTGACATTTTTCCAATGATTGGTGGGCTGCCAATGTGATTAATCGTCACCACTGGTCGTTATTGAAAGGCAGCAAAGACAGATGAGAGGGGTGAGATACAACTGACTGAGCAGTGCTGGGTAACATGATATATTCATGTGTTAGTGGTGTGTTTATGCTGCATTCATCTCAGTCGTCACATCAACATTCCCACTGGTTCAATCTTCTGTGTGATTAGGTGGGGTATTAAAAAAATACTCCTCTCATTACAACAGCAGAGCTTCTGATGTATGAAGATAGTAAGTACATCTGAAAATTTACAACACAAGCACATAGCATAACATGACAATCAGATACTTGAGGCAAACAAACTAATATGTGCAATTAAATTTCTTTGGTAGCTTTGAGGTTTGGATTTTTTTCTTTATATTTCCCATTTTTCTATCCAAATTTATTAAAAAATATCTTGAGCATTTAATGCTTGAGATGATAATGAAAAAATGGAGAACACATCAAACCACATGTAACAGTAAAATATCCCAGTGATTCACATTTCATTTTAAAGATTATGCAGTCTACAGTTGCCTCTAAGATTCATTTTACTACAATAAATTTTGTTCCTTTGATTTACTGTTCACCAGTTTTACAAAGTTCAATTAAATCATTTCAAGTAGGTGCAAAATTTGCAGGCTATCCAAAGATATTAATATAAAATGATCCTAAAGATAGAGTTGTACAGTAATAGACTGGGTGCAAGATTTCAGATTCTTAACAATAAACCCCGCCCCCAGCAGACATTTTTGCTGTTTTGAATGTTGTCCAACTCACCAACATGTCACTCTCTAAGCATTGAATCACAGAGATAACATGTAGGTCATATTGTCCATGCCCATAAGCTTCTGGAGCCTGGGGTATAATTGGCCATTTTTGACTACTTTTGAATTTGCCTTTATACTTCACCTTAAAAACTGTTTACCTTGTCTTGTTTGGTATAATTGTTTTTCCTTTTCTCATTATTTCTTTCTCCTCCACCACTACTCTCTCACCTCCATCATCACCACCTCATCCTTTTATTCCTCCCATCAAGCCTCCTCTCCTGAACTGAAGTCAGGGCTGTAACACACAAAAATGTGCTTACATGCTTATTTATTCCCGACATTGTTGCAGCTACTGATTGTCAGCAGATTAGACATGTGACTCTCCCGTCTTCGGACAGCTGACAAGAGCTGGCTAAACAACAACAGCAGCTGCATAATGATGGCTAACGTTAGTGATGGTTGATTGATAATCACTCACACATTTTTTTAACACTCTTTCATGAGTATCAGGCTAAACAGAAGGATGAACCGCATACTTGAACCTGTAGTAATAGCAATGGTACAATGACCCCCCCCCCAACCGCCGCCAAGTATATATTCTAATTACAACTTACAGCAATTGGGAAATGTACCATAACTAGAGTTAATGAACATTTAGATATTAGGGTGAATTGGGAACAATTACCATAGACAGATGTGTTTCCCTTCCACATTTCCTCACTTTAACTGGTTTGTTCTTCAGGTAACACACAGAGATAACAGAGGACTTGTGAGAATGCTCCTGGTACAAGGAAAGAAGTTACGAGCCTATAGGATTAGAGACTGAAATTAATTGTTAATTAAAGTAAAAATGAGGCTCAGTGCAATTTAGTGCATTTGGGTGACTCCCCCCACAAAACAAAGAATTAAAACAAATTTCCATTAGTTTTATCATCATGTACTTTGTGCCTAGGCCTGTAATACTGTTATGTTACTCTCCTCTGTTCTCTTTTTCACCATGCATTCATGTTATGCATGTAGCAGAGACGCACAAGCAGAGGAGACATACATGGAACAGAGAGCAGTGGAGAGCAACAAAACTAGACCAACTACCTGGTGGGCCCAGCATCAGTTGAGTTATACTGTATAGTGTTAAGCATGGGTTAATTTTTCTAGTTCTCTAACACACTTTGAAGAAATATTTCAGCCTGAACATGGCATCCTGTATTTAGATGCTACCTAGCTCCCTAGATTACTGCTAACTTGTAAGTTAGCTAATGTCTAATTCTATTTAACCTCATAAATCTTCTTTTTCTTGGATTCCTAGATGCTTTGCTTGATTGCAACACTTGTGAGAACAACTGCACCAATCGCTTGATTTAAGTTTAAAGAATCTGGACAATTTTTAACTCTCCATGGGAACTGAAGGAGTACTTGCACCTGGAAATGGCTCCTTACATCAGACTTAACAAGCATATTACCGTAAGTAAACCAAAGAAGATGGTTTAATGCAAATAAACTGCTGGTATGATGTTTTACAATGTTACAGTTCTGCTTGGCAATAGCAAAATAGAAAACTCCTGAACAGAAGACTACAAAACAACACTAAATGTTCAGAATTTTGTAGCTGCACACACATATGAAACTGTGTGCTCTCACACAGCCCACATAAGGTCATCACAGGGTGACACACCAACAAAGATGCCTGCAGTGTGACTGTCTCAGCAGCACAACATAAGGCAACACTGTGCAATCACTACAATAAAGAACAGAGCAGAGCCACAAAGAGGCAGCAACAAAGACATGACAAACACAGGAGGATTTTTACTGTGTGAAGATATACGAGGCCTGTGAAGTGTGTCGTTATAGTTTAAAGGGTTTCCTGTCCACATGACACCTGAGGTGGGAGGCTACATACTGACTGACACCTCACCTGTAACATGTCACCCCCACAGCTCTGTGCTGGCTTCAAGGTGAACGCTACAGTCCATCGATTTATATCTGAGATACACAAGGAGGCATGCACGCAAAGTTCCATGCATGCGCACACACATAAAGACAGTCACACAGATCAACCACGCGCAAAGTCAATAATTTGACAGGTGTCAAATCCAGCCTCCTCCCGTCTCCTTTGCCCTCGTCTTTCTTTATATATTTATTTTTTAGCTCAGCATTCCTTCAGCACCAGAGCTCCAGTGCCCCTGAGTATTAATTATTTGTATTGCCTGTGCTCTGATCTATGGTCTCCTGTTACGATTTGCATGGATGGTGCAAGGGAGGCATGTCTAATCCTTTGCCACAGAGAATTCAGCATCTTTATATAATATGGAACATGAAAGAAAAGTTCCTTTAAAAAATGATAATAATAATAATAATAATAAAAAGTTGTGTAGCGTATTAGTTGTTTCTTCGATTTTTTCCCAAAGGGAAAAGATGAAAAACTCTGCAGCTCCAGTAAAAGATTTGCGTCAGATTACAGGCTTCTTACCCTATATTTGAAATTTGGTGGTTTTGGATGTGGATTGCTCAACGAGAACATAAAGATTTACTGATGAACTTACATTATTCACACACTCAGGGACACTCGGAGGGCTTAAAGAAAGGCATGAACACCCGCCAAGAGTGATGCCTCCATTTGATTTGAAATTTAATTACCATTACTGAATCCCAAGGTCAGTGTGGCACCCAACCGAGGGATTTCAAGACCCACTTTATCTGTGGATCTTTGAGATCTGTCATTTGAAACTTAATAGACGATGCTGGGATTTGCAGGGTAGGTGTAATTAAAGACTCCCAGTCTAGTGATAACTGGTACCATGCTTGAATATTTGTATTGAACTGTGACTGGAAATCATTAGCAGAATATTTCATTGATGCTACTGGATTTATGTCTACTGCAAAAAAAAAAGGGGGGGGGCTTTAAAAAGACTGTGAAGCTTTCTGTATTTCTGTTTCTTATTCTTGTTTCTGCTTTGAAGAATACAAACAGACACTCTGCTGGAGTCATTATTTAGGCAAGGAAGGGGAAAAAGATGGCAGTTGTTGTATACCATGGAATAAAGAGGAAACAAAGAGTTTAAGAGATTTCATCTCGAACTGTTCATCTGGCCCAACTGTAATGAAACTCTAATTCAACCTGTGGTGTATAATAAATTCATAAATCAATTATCATCTGGATTTTGCCTTGGTGTCTGAGTTATCCTGCTGTGCTTTGCTATCTGTAGCCAGAGGACAGGCTTTGCACAGCGTGGGGGCTAGTCAAGTGAATGCACAACACAACGGAAGGCTGCCTTTGAATGTTGTAAATCCCACCTCATGTGACAAGGTCACTGTTGAAGATAAGAATTGCTCCATTTACTCTCTTTACTTTTACTTTAAAGCATGTTAGTTTGTATTCCTCTGTGCAGAAACAGGACTGCAAGACCTCTACATTTATCTTAGTACATGTTTATATCCTGAAACTCCCCTTAGTCCCATTTTGAAGAGAATTTTTACAAATAGTGCTTTCATTTCATGAGATCACTTAGCATGCTTTCCAGCCCTCATAAACTGTAATATTGTAGTTAGGAAACTTGTTACCCAGATGTGCTTTTGCTTGCCTGAAAGCAAACCCCACCAGGCCCCACTCAGTATATTCTCTCCACTCTAAGACTGTCTCAATTAGGAGGTACTACAGCTACTCCCTAGGTGTCTCAGTTAATGAGAAAGTTCTCTTAATCTTAGCTCTAGTATTGCTCGTGTGTTTAAATAGAGGGTAAACAAAAAAGAACAAGAGGAAATTTCAATTACAATCTTTCAATATTTCAAAGGAGGCTTTGTCTCAGTAGTTGAACTTGGTCAGCTTGTGAACAAATCCCTTTTGAATGCCCGCATTGGTATCAGGGTTCTCTATGTGATCCTTTGGATATTATCTGTTCCTACAGAAAACATGTGGGTGATTTTGAATACAACTAAATGCAGCATAACCATCCATTTTCTTCCATTTATCCTTTTCAGGAATGGCTGGAGGCCATCCCAGCTGTCATAGAGTGAGAGGCAGAGTACACTCTGTACAGGTCGCCAGCCTGTCGCAGGCCAACGCAGAGAGACAAACAACCATTCACACCTATGGATTAAGAATTTAGCATCACCAATCACCTAATCCCACTAACAGCATGTCTTTGGACTGTGGGAGGAAACCAGAGTACCCAGAGAGAACCCATGCAAACACGGGGCGAACATGGATACGCCACACAGAAAGGCCCTGGCCAAAGCGGATTCGAACCCAGGACCCAGGGAATTTAGAATTGAGTCACTGTCCATGCTGCTGGTAAAGAATTTTGTATAATTGTCCATGGTGCTCAAGAATTATGTGTGTAGAACTGTTCTCCACTTTCATGATATTGAATCTAGAATTGAGTCACTTTCCATGGTTCTGAATCAAAGATTTGTGGGTCACTGTCTGTAGTGCTCAATAAAAGATCTTGGGTCACTATCCTGGGACAATGCATTCCATTTTCCATGTGCTAAATAAAGAATTGTGTTTGCCTGTCCGATCTCTGGAATCTTTTTTTGATAAAATTTCTTCTGGTTATCAGATCCTGAATTTAGAATCAAATTTTTATTATGAATGAAAAAGTTGTGTCACAGTTCATAACATAGGCTCTAGAATTGAGACACTGTCCATGGTGCTGAATAAACAATAGTGTGCCTCTGTCCATGGTGCTGGATCTGCACTTGGGCGTCACTGTCCTCTGTGCTGAATAAAAAACTATTACACCCCTATCCATGGAGCTGAATCTGGAAACATGTTGCGCTGTCCATGGTGCTGATTAACAAATTATGTCTCACCGGCTGTGGTTCAAAATGGACAGTGACACACATTGTTTTATCATTGGTCACAAGTCTGAACAGCATATTTACATCACTATCTGTGGGGCTTCATTGAAGTGTAACTTCCAAAGTGCTTTTTTGAGTAGACTACAAACATATTCACCAACTTACACTAGACAGTAACTGGCTTCCACATATATTGCTCATTGCAACAGTTTTTTTCCTTTCTCTGGAAAAATCCTCCAGTTCTGCTTAAGAAATTAGGAAGAACAAATGACATTTCTTGGGGCACTACATGTCTCATTCATACAGCTATGTCCCATTCACCCCAAACTAACCGCTGTGTCACTGTGCCCAGTTCTGCATCAATGACTGTTGCGGGGGCATGATTGTGTGTCTCTGTCCATGCTTCAGATTTCAGAATATTGTCTATCTGTATTTTGTGTCACTTCCTATGGTTCTGCATGATTCTTTTTTATTTTGCCATCGTGCTACATCAAAGATTTGTGTCACTGTGCCCTGGACTCATAAAAGAATTATTTGGTGTGGTCCATCGTGCTGAATCAAGAAGCATATTTTCAATCACTGTCCATGGTTGATGTGGTTGTTTGTTATCATTCAAACTGAATCACAAATTGTCACAAAATATGTTTTGCATCAACAAACAATGCTACTGAATAAAGCATGTGGCTTTTTCCAAGAAGGGTTTTGAAACAAAAGGGAGTGTGTTGTTGTCCTTGGTTCTGAATGAGCACTGATCAGTTATTCCGTTTATAGTTTAATTTTTCAGTGTAAAGCAACAGTAATAAAAATCAAAATCTCTCTTTCTTTGGCAAAAAGAAAACAAAATACAGTGGGTACGGAAAGTATTCAGACCCCTTTAAATTTTTTACTCTTTGTTTCATTGCAGCCATTTTCTAAAATCCAAAAAAGTTCATTTTATTTCTCATTAATGAACACTCAGCACCCCATCTTGATAGAAAAAACCCCCCAGAAATGTAGAAATTTTTGCAAATTTATTAAAAAAGTAAACTGAAATATCACATGGTCATAAGTATTCAGACCCTTTGCTGTAACACTCATATTTAACTCACATGCTGTCCATTTCTTCTGATCCTCCTTGAGATGGTTCTACTCCTTCATTGGAGTCCAGCTGTGTTTAATTAAACTGATTGGACTTGATTAGGAAAGGCACACACCTGTCTATATAAGACCTCACAGCTCACAGACCTGCATGTCAGAGCAAATGAGAATCATGAGGTCGAAGGAACTGCCCAAGGAGCTCAGAGACAGAATTGTGGCAAGGCACAGATCTGGCCAAGGTTACAAAAGAATTTCTGCAGCACTCAAGGTTCCTACGAGCACAGTGGCCTCCATAATCCTTAAATGGAAGAAGTTTGGGATGACCAGAACTCTTCCTAGAACCTGGCCGTCCAGCCAAACTGAGCAATCGTGGGAGAAGAGCCTTGGTGAGAGAGGTAAAGAAGAACCCAAAGATCACTGTGGCTGAGCTCCAGAGATGCAGTAGGGAGATGGGAGAAAGTTCCACAAAGTCAACTATCACTGCAGCCCTCCACCAGTCAGGGCTTTATGGCAGAGTGGCCCAATGGAAGCCTCTCCTCAGTGCAAGACATATGAAAGCCTGCATAGAGTTTGCCAAGAAACACATGAAGGACTCCCAGACTATGAGAAATAAGATTCTCTGGTCTGATGAGATGAAGATTGAACTTTTTGGCCTTAATTCTAAGCGGTATGTGTGGAGAAAACCAGGCACTGTTCATCACCTGCCCAATACAATCCCAACAGTGAAACATGGTGGTGGCAGCATCATGCTGTGGGGGTGTTTTTCAGCTGCAGGGACAGGATGACTGGTTGCAATTGAAGGAAAGATGAATGTGGCCAAGTACAGAGATATCCTGGAAGAAAACCTCTTCCAGAGTGCTCAGGACCTCAGACTGGGCCGAAGGTTCACCTTCCAACAAGACAATGACCCTAAGCACACAGCTAAAATAACTAAGGAGTGGCTTCAGATCAATTCTGTGACCATTCTTGACTGGCCCAGCCAGAGCCCTGACCTAAACCCAATTGAGCATCTCTGGAGAGACCTGAAAATGGCTGTCCACCAACGTTCACCATCCAACCTGATGGAACTGGAGAGGATCTGCAAGGAAGAATGGCAGAGGATTCCCAAATCCAGGTGTGGAAAACTTGTTGCATCATTCCCAAGAAGACTCATGGCTGTACTAGCTCAAAAGGGTGCTTCTACTCAATACTAAGCAAAGGGTCTGAATACTTATGACCATGTGATATTTCAGTTTTTCTTTTTTAATAAATTTGCAAAAATTTCTACATTTCTGTATTTTTCTGTCAAGATGGGGTGC
>JAMQGT020009744.1:0-30972 GCA_024447675.2 Pterophyllum scalare | reverse complement strand
TGTCTACATATCTTTTGGGATGTACAGTCTGAGTTCTTCCTTTGATTCAAAAGCTTGTAGAATCACCTTTAGCAGCAATAACTTGAAAGTAAAAATTTTCTGTATGAATTTATCATTGTGGATGAATTTTGGCCCACTCTTCTTTACAACATTCACTGAGGTTTGTGCACAGCTCTCTTAAGGTCCTGCCACAGCATTTCAGTCAGCTTGAGGTCTGGATTTTGACTGGGCCTTGATTCTTTCTTTTTTTTTTTTCTTTCAGTCAGTTCTGCTGCAGATTTGCTGGTGTGCTTGGGATCATTGTCCTGTTGCATGACCCGGTTTCATCCAAGCTTTAGCTGTCAGAGAGATGGCCTCGCGTTTGACTCTAGAATACTTTGGTATACAGAGGTGTTCATGGTCCAATGACTACAAGGTGTCCAGGTCCCATGGCTGCAAAACAAACTCAAATCATCACCCCTCCGCCATCGTGTTTGACAGTTGGTATGAGGTGTTTGCGCTGAACCTGGTGCTGTGCATAATGATCAAACATCTCCACTTTGGTCTCGTCTGTCCAAAGGACATTGTTGCAGATTTCTTGTGCTTTGTTCAGATGCAGGTTTCCCAAATCACAAAAATCACACTTATTCAGTCTTTTTCTAATTGTGCTGTGTTGAACTTTGACACATAAGATAGTAACTGAGGCCTGTCAGGTCTGAGATGTAGCTGTTGGGCAGTCTGACTTTCGGGGGAAATTCACTGGGACAGCTGCTCCTGGGAGGATTGTGGCATCGTTTTAACACACATCTAAATGCTCCAGAGCAGGAAATACCAAAACTTCTGCTTTTACAGAGGTGCTCACATTTGCCGATGATTATTTAATGAAGTGCATCTGATTAACAGCACCTGTCTGCCATTTATGATTTTAATTCCTATGGAAGCCGTGAGGTAGGATTTAGCTTCTTCCACAGGACTGCATAATCGCGTGGAAATTTTTCTTTTCAAATCACTGTTGGTGTACATTTATGTGACATTTTATTATTATTTAAGCTTCTGTGACTGTGTTTTAATATATGTGGCAATCTTTTATCACTTCTGCCTAACTTGGTTCGCTGTTGGATGTTTCAGTTATTTTATTAGGAAAAAAAAACACAAATATATCATTGAGTTTTTCACTCTGCGTTAGATTCATTCAATCATAGTGGACCACCCATATGATAACTGTATTATTTATGACAACATAGACAAGGTATTTATGGTAACACATTAATATCAGAATGTCAGTTGACAGCAGCTCTTTGCCTTTTTAATACCAGTGCAGACAATTTAAAAATCCTGTTTCATGCCCAATTTACTGGGATAAAGCTTTGATGTACCATGTCTGTAGTGACAGGTTAGTTTTTTCTTTTTTATCTGTGGCCGTGAACACATTAAAGATATCGATCAGCTGAGTGAGTCAAACAATTAGAGCAGAGGAGGTATGTTTTAATGCGGATTTCTTCTGCTTGAGCAGAGAACGAGGACACAAATTAAAAGGACTGTGAGCCAGAAAGAGCTGCCAAGGTTCAGTCACATTCTTTGTGGCTGACTTTAACTTTCTTTCATGTGGATCATGGATCTTAAGATAAGGGACCAGCAGTCCTTCTTTTCAAGGGATGAATTTCTTACCTGTTTTCCCACACCATATGTTACTAATGAGGCTTAAATGTGGCTTTGAGAATCACTGCTCCAGCTCATTATGTCAAATGCCTGCAGCAGGACAAAACACGCAATATGGAGCTCACACATCCAGGTAATTGTCCTCATTGCCTTCAATGCCATCAAAGTAGTTCATAAATTTGATAAAATTGCTCATGTTTTCAGGGTTTGTTCACTGAACTGGAAAATTGAGCTGATGTATTCCTGAAATATTTGTTTAAGCCGCAGCGGTCAACAAGTTGAACAATGCGTGAGTAATGAAAATGTCTCTGGCACTAATGTGTTTTACATTTCCTAATGATGGCTTCCCTCAGTCAGCTATGCAGAAATGGTAGCTTAATCTAGGTGGAAGTGATAAAGTGTGGATATTTGTATGTGTAGCTAACAATTAGGCCTTGTTATTGCATTTGCAAAACTGTATCTGAGCTATATGACAAATAATTAGAACAAATAGTCTAACTGCTGGGTCCATATAGTTATCTTTTCTATCATATCACATGGCAGATGGAGTTTGCTCGGCTATCAGGGATTTACATTTCAATATTGATCCTGTGTCTGTCAGTTGTCTACCACCACCTGGTTTAATAAAACATCATTTCATGAATAGGCTTGTGCACCACGCTGGAATTCACTTAACTCCTGAGAGCGACCTGTTCTTTCACAAATGTTTGTAGCAGCAGTCTGCACGCCTAGGTGCTTGGTTTTATACACCTGTGGTCATGGAAGTGATCGGAACACCTGAATTAAATGATTTGGGTGGGTGAGTGAATACTTTTGGCAATATAGTGTACGTGTACACTCACTGAAGAGCTAACATGGCTGAATACTCCTGAGCAAAAAGGATGGCTTAAAAATTAAATAGAAGCAAAATATGCTATGGTGTAAAAAAAAAACTGTCACTGAATGGTCAAACTCAGAGTTAGCAAATTATTGATTATGCTGGGGTATTTCTTTAATCATTGTGTGAGGCAGAATAAGGCCCACAGCTGTGATTGCAACCATGATAAGTTGTCTCCCATGAGTAGTATTACTTATCACTTAATACTTAATACTTGTATTATATCAGTATTAAGTATGTTTAAGTGGCTGAATTGTACTGATTTATATTATTTAGAAGGTGAGCGGCTAAAAAAAAAAAATTGGAATGAGTTTCAAAGTTTGACTTACAGCAAGCCTTACAAATTCAAAATAAGTGGATCAGCACTCAGCTCTGATGCCCTTCAGTAAAGCACCTGACCTTGACGTTAAAAAAAAAAAGAAAAGAAAAGCTTATCGCAGGTGATTCAGACTCCGTCTCCAGAGATAAGGGGCATGTGGAATATATAATAAGACACTCCGGCAGCAACGTTAAATTCTTCAACTGTGAAATATCTTTATTTATGCACTAATGAAAGATGGGACTTAGTCCAGTAAACACAATAACATGTTCATCATCACAGGGGATATGTACAAAACCACAAATTTTGCAGCACTGAAACCAGGAGGTGTTTCTTTTTCCCCCCTCTTTGGTCAAGAGGGGTCAGTGTAAAAAACTAAGACCACAGAATAAATAAGAGCAAATTTTTTAAAGAAGCTGTAACACCATGTCAATGGCAAATTAGGTCAGTACCCAAGAGTTAAGTTATTATTTGTACTAATTTGAAGGTATTAATTTGCACTTAGTGAGAGGTTAGTAATATGATGCTCTCTTCTTTGTGAGGTTTTTTTCCTCATATATTGGATCTTTTGACCTTTATTAACAAAAAATTGTTAATTTTTCCAATAAATGAGTGAAAAGCTGAATTAACGTCACTCATCAACAATGCTCCGAGTATACAGCACACAGTGCGAGTACTTTCACTCATTTTATCATAAATTTACAGATTTGGAGCTTGCTCACTGCGTACTGTCATTATGTCCTTGAATTATCATTTGCCACCTTTTTACATTAAATATGCCGCTGTTAATTAGGTTACCACAAACATGACAATTGACAGTTATTGCTTACAGTACAGAATCATTATCATGCACAGAACAGCTACCATTATTTGCCATTTACTAGCACTGTCTACTAACACTGTTGTGCTGAAATTCCAACCAGATTTCCAGTCCTTCAATATATTATTAGGACATTGAAATGTAAAGTATGCTTTGTACAGATTAATGGATTCACTTTGATTACTGTGCGTACCTTGATTGGAATGATCAATATGCTTTCATATGAACTGTTTAAATACAAAACAAAACCGAGTTAGTTATTTCAGTATTGTATTGAGAATATTATACAGTTACCAAGTAATGCTAATTGGTGCACTGCAATTACGAGGCTGCACTACAGGGAATCATCCATACTCATTAGTGATCAATTAGTTAATTGCTGGACCATCAAAGACAAAAAAAAAGTCAAGGCTTTCGTGTTCCACTCTGTGCAGGTTTCAAGTTAAAACAAGACACCCAAAGTGCTCACATGCCCTTTTTCTTTCAAGGTAGGCATTTAAAAACCTCAACCAAGCAAACCCCCGCTGCACCGCTTAATCTCAGCACATACATGCTCCCTTCTGAAAAACCGGCAGTGTTGAAGCTGCAGTGAGATCGTGCAGATATATTAACACTGGTCTGATTTCTCTGCAGAGGCGTTTACTTATCACAGCTGTCTTCATATTCTCAGTAGGTACAACTATACGGCAAATACCTCTAAACTCACACGCTCTCGCACACATATACCGTATCTGATACATGTCAACTAGACTGAATGCACTTCGTCATGAAGTAACGGTAAAACTCAAAACAAATTATTCTGTATCTCTACACAACATCAAATACAGTTTAAGGCAAAAATCAACAATTCAACAAGTAAAACAATTAAAAGTTCAAAAACATACATTGAAAATATTTCTATTTACAATATTTATTCATAGAAAAATATGTTCAACTTGCACAGATTGTTAAACTTGACCACAGTAAGACTCAATTCAACCTCAAGTGCACAAGACAGCATCTGATTTGATCACAAATCTATCGGTTCCAGGGCATCTGTAATAAATGGATGCAAGGGCACCCTGGCAACGGGCATTGCGTCTATTATACAATATCCTGGGAGCTACACAGCAAAAGTTGTACAGAAATATTAGGATTAAGCATACAAACTCCCAAAGAGTAATTTTTACACTTTCACATAAAACAAGGAGACTCAGTGCAATGTATGCACTTCTCAAGTGAAGTGGGCGTTCTGAGACCATTCGTTGTGGGTTACTGAAATCACATGTTGTCTCTAAACCAACCTTGCTTAACAGCTGGGGGATGCCCAGTGGTTGTGGTCCATTTGTGTTCTGCAGTGGCCTCTACTTGCAAATGCAAAACAGATAAAGAGACATGAGTGGACGTACCTTAAGTTAAACCAGCACACCGGCGCTGCATGTTTCACCACTTGTAAGAATGACAATGTAAAGAAATGAGATTGCACATTTCAAGGTGTTTCTGTTCAGCTATATTAAATGTATGTAACGATTTATATAATCTTGTGACTTTTAGTGTTACGTTATTACCAAGATTGCATGTCTTGTATAGTTTGATGGATAAAGCAAGAATGACACCATGCAAATGGTAAAACATGTACATTTGAGATGTGTTATTTTTCCAAGTTCTTTGTTACTTGGTGACATAAAGAAGGAACGCTTAAATATTTAAGTGCCAAATATTTAACTGTTTAAAAGACTAAATATTACGGTGGAGAGCGAGGTGCTATTTAAAACCTGAAAAGTGTTGAAATCAGCTGCATGAGGGTTCATCCAGCGCTTAACTTTTTGCTGTGTATCGCAACTGCCAATCAACTAACAATCATGGCATGCTAATTATGCTGTCACTGCAATTATTTAGACAAACGTGTTATGATCACCTTTTCACAGCTGCGTCTATCAATCTGTAAACATGTTCAGTAAAATAAACACTTTGCTATAAACTATTTATTCAATCATTCAGTAGTTACAGTAACCAACAAGCAGTGACGGTGCACAATATGCAGGAAAAACAAACAGTGCAAATACACTAAACTGCATCTCTTTGATTGTGAAGCTTGAACTGCAGCTAAATCGGAGAAACACTGTTGTGTAGTGCAAACGCGACCTCGGGGGCCGAGCCGTGCACACCACAGTACTTCAGCGGCCGTGGACCAGGTCTGAGGCTGCTGTCAGATGGCATGTTCTGCCTGACTGGTTGAGGGGAGGGCGGTTGGTGGGTAGGGTGGGGGTGGACTTAGAACTAAGCCAGCCACAACGTCAGGGAAAGCATCCAACAGTGGGAGTAAAACAGAGGCAGAGGCTGGAGTTCGGCGAGGTTGGGTGTTTGGTGCTCTGGGTCGCAGCGATTGAACCAAAACGTCACAGTGCTTCTGTGTCCACAGCCCCAGACAGGGATAATGTGTGTTGAGTATTTACATCGGTGGAGAGTAAGTGCAGAAGTCACTCGGCATGACCACTACACTACAGCAGTCTGAATAGGAGCATGGAACGTGCAGCATCTGGTAATCAGTTGCTTAGGCTGGGCCAGGGTCATAATAGCTTCAAAGTAACCACCATCAACAGCTTTCATCCTCCGGAACATGTGTGTGTGTGTGCGTGTTCATAAATATGTGTGTACAGTAACACTTTTAATTACATTCTTAGGTTTGACAGTGAGACACAATTGAAGCTTGACACAACATTCATAAAAATTGTTGCCGTCCTCGGCAGCTGTTTCTAATTTCATAAGACCACGTGACCTTTACCACTGAGCAGGTCGGGAAAAGGACCGAACAGGTGGCGAAGTGTACAGGGCCAAGCAGGAGGTAAAGAAAAGGAGGATCCAAAGTACATGTAGAGTAGGCAGAGGTGACACTGTTAAATGAGAGGAAGGAGAAACAGACCTTTAGTGTAATGCAGCTCAAATAACCAATTAGCACAACTCAACAGACAATATTTCCAAATCAATATAAGAGTGGATTTCAAGCATTAGCAGACACTGACATCATTATTATCAATAATCATTATTATGGCCAAATCTACATTGAGTCCTGCTAGGGAACTGCTGCTAATAACAGCACCCATTACTCAGGTTGCCACAGGAATCTGTAGTATTGAGAAAAAAGGAGTTATTATTCCTCTGTGTTCATTTTTTTCCTTACTGTGTGCTCTTAGACTTATTTATTCATTAAAATTAAAATTATCCCTCTGATGAAAAATGTTAAGACCGTAAGTTATCAGAGACACCACAGAACATCATTTAATCACAGTGGACGTTTATTGACTTTGCTGAAGCTCAACAGAAGTGAACAAAATCAATCTGGGTTTGCGTCAGGGCTTTGCACAGCCTTGAGCTCTTAAGATCAACAGACAATGCAGGGAAGTAAAGGGTGAAAAGCTACATTATTCAATGAGGATTAATGTGACAGTAAACACCGTGACTTCACAGGTGAGGAGGTGTTTAGAGGAGCCCGATCATAGGCTGTCTGCAAGAATGAGAGGGGCATAATTAACTTTCACCAAATAATTCAAAGAGATTGTTTTTAAATCTAGATTAAATAAGAAAAATTGGGGGAAAGATGCATGTCAAATGTGACAGTGGTACATTTTTTCAGTTTAATGATAAAATACTGGCTCATGTTGAATTTGGCGGCAGCAACATGTCTCAAAAAAGTTGATACAGGCCCGAGTTTAACACTGTGTGGCATCCCCTCTTCTTTGAGTAACAGTCTGTAAACGTCTGACCAGTTGCTGCACTTTCAAGAGAGGAATGTTGTCACATTCTTGTCAGATACCGGATTCTAGCTGCTCAACAGCCCAAGTGCACTTAAAGTTTTCAGTTGATGAGGGGTCTGGACTGCAGGAAGGTCAGTTCAGCACCTGGACTCTTTTACTATAAAGCCATGCTGTTGTAATAGATGTAATTTGGGGTTTGGCATTGTCTTGCTGAAATATGCAAGGCTTTCCCTGAAAAAGACATCATCTAGATGGGATCACATGTTGCCCTAAATATCGTATATATGTTTCAGCACTGAATGTGCTTTTCCAGATGTGCAAGCTGCCAATTCCATAGGCACTGACACACCTCCATCCCATCAGAGATGCAGGTTTTTGATCTGTGCACTGAAAACAAGCTGGATGGTCCCTCGCCTCTCTAGTCCAGTGGATGCGGCATTCATGTTTTTCAAAAAGGATTTCAAATTTCGATTTGTGACCACTTCTTTTTCCACTTCTCAGTCCATTTTAAATCAGTCTTGGTCCGGAGAAGACAGCAGTGTTTCTGGATGTTCACATACGGCTTCTTCTTTGTATTATAGAGCTTTAACCCACATTTGTGGATGGTAAGGCAAACTGTGTTCACAGTGATTTCTGGAAGTGCTCCTGACAGAATCATGCCTGTTTTAGTGTGGTGCCACCTGAGGACCCAAAGGTCATGGGCATCCAATACTGAAGAGATTTATCTGTTCCCTGTTTAAGATGTATAGGGTCCGAAGGGCATATTATCCATATGGAAAATAAATAGAAAAGATTTGCATTTTTCTTCTGTTCAGGTTATATATAAGGTGTATAATAGTCTCATATGGCTTTATAAGATTTGCAAATCATTGCATTCTACTTTTGTGGCCCTGGATTCAGTCTAGGAAACCTGTGACTCATTTGTAAAGGACCCTATGTTATTTTTGAGACACAATATTTTGTTTTGTCCAACCTGTAGCATGTACAGTATATGACCCCTTATAAATAGGTTGCAGCAATTTATTTGGGCAATAATTGAGGTATGAATATCAATAAGAAATGTTGCAAAAACTACAAAAAATGAACAAAAACCACATTGTTATAACCTGGAATCATAATTTAAAACAATAAGATGTCACCTTGGCCCTGGACACTAAAACCCCTTTGTTCTCCTCTTCTGTCCTCCAGCAGTTCCATCACTTTTCTCATGTCAGGGAGTTGTGTCTCCACGATGAATGGAGCCTCGTCCCCAAGGACCTTGTCCTTGTCCTCCACCTCCTCCTCCGCCACCACCACCAGCACCACCACCACCATGGTCCTTATCTGACTCTGGTTGGCTCTGGGCCCGCTCAGGCTTGGGATTGGGCGAGCACGGGGGGTCGGGCTGCTGGACTGACATGGTCCTGCGCAGGTGGGTTCGTTTACACAGAAAGTCAGGCTTCGCTGAGAGCCCAAATGAACCTTTCCTTAGGACCATGCGAACTGAAGGGGATTTTTTGGGTCTGGCTCTGTGCCCAAACTGAAGAGTGGAGAGGTGTGCTGCATAACCTTCGCTCAGGAACTACACATACCACACAGAGAAAGAGTTAGAAAATCCAACAGGGAGAAATAAGAAGATTAAAGCAAATGAGAAAAACCAAGAGGAGAACCTTAACCTTTCAACTGAAAAAGGCAGACAGAAACACTATGAAATGCTATTTTAGACAGGGATAAAGGACACAAATGAAAAGTGAACTACCTGGCACTGATTTTGGTACTTTTTTGAAGGTCTGCCAACAATATAAATCTGTGAGGGGCTCAGGCCTAGCATGTTGTAAACAGAGATGTCCTTCATGGAGCCATAGGCAGAGTTGATCTTAATGTGACACTGGTGAAAGAGAAAATAATCACACATGTGTGGCATTTCCATCCAGCTCAACCCAAACCCACAAAACTGAGAGCAAGAGAGACGAGAGCGAGAAAGATCTCACTTTACGGCGGGGACCAAAAGGTCTTCTCTGTGTAAGAAGTAAGGAAATATTTAACTGCTCGAGTTAATGTCAGGATTTAGGTGTACCTCCTGGATGAGGTTCCTGAGGAAGATGGTCTTTTGTCGCAGGGGGTCATGAACTAAGCCTTCAGAAAAAAAGATCATCCCATGGGGGAAATTGTGCTGCGAGAGCCAGGACACCACACGCTGTTTCTGCATATCAGGGCGGCCTGTGATGTAGATGATCAAATATCCCAAGTCCTGCCAATGCCTGCATGTGAATGCATAAAATCAAACACGCATCAAAGTCAGTAATTTTATCACGGTGGCATTATTACAGAGAGGACTGCATACAGTAAATGCTTATGACACAAACAAAGAATACATATTCACTACCCTTTTAATTTCCAAGAGTTATATGCACATACATACAAGCATATGCATGCATATTCATGCATATTCAAAAATACTGCCAGCTGCCAGTGCTACCCGTCAGCCTTGTGGCAGCAGAATCTTTAGGTGGCAGAAATCCCCTGATAATACAAGTGCTAGATAATTAAAGGTCTCAGTGGATCTTAGCGGGCTGCATATGAGCCTTAGTGACTTCTAAATTCAAAAGTAAATGGCTAAGTAAGAACCAGGAGTAAGAAATGCTAAAATCATAATAAATATAAACCAGTGAGAATACTGTCACTTTCTGTGATTGGCATTATTACGGTAAGAACTAACTTGTGTGAGATTTTTAGTAGATGCATCTATGGTATCAGTTTAAAAATCCTAGAGGACATTGTTATCAAGTTATCGCATTCACAAAGCTGAAGGCTGACCAGCCGTCAGGGTGACGACGATACCCCATCAACCTTTTTAGGCTGAGGGTAAAACAGTAATCGTTTACCTGACCACATCAACAGCTCCAGGCCGGACCTTGGGGTCACTGCCCATGATTGACACACTGGCAGCAAAAGAGCCATCGATGCTAAACACCACACACTCCATGCCCCGTGGCAACACAGTCAGGTAGGCCTCTGCACTGGTTTGATCCCCCCTTGGGATTGAAAAAAAGAGAGAAATGTAATTTTAAATGAGAACTGCAGCTTCTCCACGTCATTGTTGCTCCCTTTAAGGCCACTATTTATACAGCATACTCCAGCAAGGAGTTCATATTCCAATACAGGGCATAACCAAATTCAATATTTCTCTTCTTTCTACATGTTATTTGACAATGCAGCACTCTGTAAAGGGCATGTCACAAGGATGCTTACTTGACTACCATTTTAATGGGATATACTCCCAGGCCAAGCTTCTTGGTCTTGGGTATGGTATATGTGACTCTGCCACTGCTGTTGGTCACCTCTGTGTCAAAGTGCACCCAGCGGCCCGACTGAGGCTGTGTCATTAGCAGGACATCCACCTGAGAGGGACAGAGGCGTTACACTGATTGTCAGTTCCTGATATATCAGCGCAAAGAAATCGTGCTGCTGTTTTTCACCTTTTCTCCAGTCAGAGTGACCATGTCCAAGGGGCCATACATGAAGCGACCAACCAGAGTCTGGGGTCCATCCTCGGTGGCGATGACATCATTGACCCTGTGGTTTGCCGTGACGTTCTGCAGTTAGTGACAAGAAGCAGCAGTGCATCCATTATTCAGGACACAAATGTTACAGGTAAGCCTTTACAGCAACAGTAATTCGTCTGCGGCGCTCTACTCGTGAGATTCCCTGGAGTAAATTTTATGAGTCATTATGAGATGTGGTTATATTATCAGATCACAAAGTCTGGAGCCCAGAATATAAAACATGAAAATATATTCAAACCTGCTTTGATCAACATTTAAACATTTAACAATGAACTGACTCATTTACATTACAGTTTAAGGGACACTCACTGGAATGCTTTGACGCAGAGTTTGGCACAGCTGCGATAATGTGTGGGACACTTCAATGTTTTCATTGATTACACAAACATTATGTAGGACTAGGTACTGGATAATAGGTATTGATTAGTAAATAACTGGATATCAATAACTTGAGCTTATATAATATTGTACTACAGTATATTTATAGGCAGCTCATTCTCTTTCTCCTGACAACACTGTCTTAAAGATAAAACACATTTTGGGGTGAACTTGAAGGAAAGGCAGATGTGAAATGTAAAAGTGAGGTCAGAGGTCAAATGTGACATGAATCCAAATTATAATGTGATATTTAGAGTCCCCATATAGCAGCATCATTTCCTAAATGTTGTCAGTACATACAAAGGCAGTAGAATTTTAAGCATAGTTTTAAAGATAAAGACCTTTTATGAAAGTTTGACCTTATTTGACCCTGAAGAGGTCAGACATGCAAAGTAACATGATATTTAGAATTCCCATATATCATTCCCTCTATGTTATCAATACAAGCAATAGCAGTAAGAAACATAGTTTTAATTAGCTTTATATAGCATTATTATCACTTTGATCTTCAGATCAATCTATTGACCTCAAAGGCGAGGTCAGAGGTCAGATGTAACATGATATTTTAAATATTTATACAGTACTTTCTATATGTTGACAATACACACCGCACTTGGAAGAATCATAGTTTCTAAGTTAAAAGGCTTTTTGTCAATTTTCGACCAATAAATCATTAAGTCCATGACTCTGTAAGAGTAGGTGTGCCACCGCCTTTGTTGCCGGATATCTGCCTCCTCTTGTCACCGAGGCTTTCTTTATGATTCTGGGTTTATTGTTTGGGGACATCATTAAGCACTGCAGAGTGAATTTATGAACAATCAGATGCCTCCTCAGTGGTTCTGTGCAATCTATAAGAATCTGAACATCTGAAGTACCTCAGCTATTGTGAACATCTACTGAAATCATTTTTGTTTGCCTTTACAGGACCTGCCTTTACCAGCCTTTGAGATAAACACAATGAGTGAGAATTAGAGGGAAACATGGCTGTAAATTTCCTGCTTTGATGTCCTGCTTTTTCAGATTTCCATGTCCAGCCAAATACCACTGAAGAATACGCTGTGGGACCTTACAGAAAAGCATGCTAACTCCCTATTAAGCTTCCTTGTCATGTTCTATTCTCCGTATTGCACTATTCAGTGAGTACCTCCAAGTGTGCAGGCAGCAGTGGAACACTAATCCCTAAATCTCTTCTTGCTGAGATGGTTGCATTTTAATGGCATATTATGAGCACACTAACGTATAATTCACAGACTCTGTTGTGGGTCACCAGGAGAGAAACGGTATGAGCTTCTCTGTCATTTCTGCAACCTCAATGTTATACTTAAGAATTTTTAACAGCTTTGCACATGCTTTTTTTGATGTGCCTGTTTTTGGTTTTTTGTTTTTTTTTTTAACTTCCAGGGGATAATATTTCATTTCTGGATTTATGCTTAAATAATAAAAATAAGTACATTGTAAAAAATAAATAATCAAGAGGAACCACGTCTATAGCAATCAATAAACAAAAGCAATAGCATCCATAAATTAAATGTATTAACTCAGCCATTGTTTACTGCTGTTGTTTCATCAGGATTAAGAGGTTCAGCTGACATTTAGTTTACTTGAAAATGTTGTGTTGTTGCTGATTGATAACACTCAGTGAAAGATAATGTAGCATTTGCACATGACAAATACATTTAAGTGCTAATGTGATCAACCATGTTGATGTTGTGCTTTACTGTCTCATCACGTTGGCTAATGATAATTGATTTAAAGGATGTGACATCTAACAAGGAAGTTCAATGTTTCCAGCTGCTATCCTGCATTAGATTTGTCAACAGTTAATTGTCTGCCAGCAAGAGGTGTCACTTACTCATCCTCTGATGGGAATGCAGAGAAAGAACATATAAATGCATATGTGCATACCTGTGCGTGCACGTGCTCGGCATACATTTTTCTGTTACGTTTCATTTGAAACTCACTGTGTGGTCATATGTGAAAGCAACGCACGCAAGTCATGTGTGGCTCAATGACACCATCAGCTCAGACAAAACTGTGGAGCTCAGTGAGTCAGAAAGAGCAGCACACAAGAAACAACTGCCGCAGTAGTGGTCCCTCTCCAGCTGTGACAAAGACCTCTTACCACGGCAAGAAACCTTTGAAATAGATGCCAAATCTCTCTGAATAGTATCACACCGCAACAGATCACCTGGCTGCACCCAGATGGGATCAGCACGGCGCCGCTCTAAATCTACACGTACCGACTCGTATTCAGGACGGCAGCAACCGCTTTAAGCACTAACGTAAGAATCACATCACTTAGCTGAGGTGAGGCATGAACAAGATGACACAGAAAAAAGAAAACCTTCAGAGTCAAATATAGTTATGTTTCCATGGCACTCTGGCTATTCAGTTCTATTTATAGGCACACGAAAAGCAAGCAGTCGCTAATTTTATGTCTTTAGAAAAGGGATAGCAAATGTGACCTTGATTATTCTACTCGGCAGGGTTAGGGAACATCGTGCAATCATGTTTGTCTGCCTGCATCAGTGCTTCAAGGTGAATGCGTAGCAGTATTTTAAGATGTTCCAGCTACAGACCATTCATGCAGGACAAAGGCTTAAATACTACATCTTCAGTAATTTATAATTTTAAGCCTGAGTAAATGGAGACATGTATGTTTTCCAGGAGAGTTTAGATATTGAGACAGATTAATATATAGATATCAGATGTTGCCCAAAACAAGGTATACTGGGAAATTTAATGTCCTTAATTCTGTCACTTCATCTAGATTTTGTGCTGGAACCCAGTTATTGGATTTTTAAAAAAAATTTTATTTGATCATCATGCCATTGTTACCCCATGCCATCAGTGGTGGTCTGTCTTTATCTTTCTTTTTCTCACTCTGTATGTACGTGTGCGTCTTGGTCTATGATTGCGTGGATTCCGGGAGGCACAGCCAATCTCTCTTAGCCACTGGATTTCTGGCTGGCAAACCTAAGGCTCATCACCTAATCAACACCCCGCAGTATAGATACAACAGCTCACACATTGTTCCTTCAATAGTTGTGGCACTGCGTCTCATTTATTGCTTTCAAAACTCTTGTTCTGATCTCTAGTTTGCTAACTTGCCATCTTTGTGCCCTGAGTTGCCTGTGTGAGTCAGACCTGTGTCAATCCTGTTTGTCTGCAAATTGATTCGACGGCTTGCCAACCCTGCCTGCCACTCACCGTCTTTGCCCGTGTCAGCCACAGCTGAAAAAGCCTTTTAACTAGACTTTATGATCGGCATCTTGCATTTCAGTCCGCCAGTTCTTGGTTCTTAAAACACCGAACATCAAGTTAAGCTGGTATTAGAGTATTTTTATCCCAAAAAAAGGGATTTTTTTTTTTTTTTACCCTTAGTTTGACGTGCGTCCTCCTTCGAAGCCACTTCTCGCGGGGACCAGAGGGCGAGAAAGGAGCTGAGTCCAAGTTGTCTGCTTCCTGTGTCTTTACACAGTCGCATCGCATAAGCTGTTAATGAACACACAAATGTTTAAAATGAGAGCAGGCATTTCCACAATCTTTCCATTGGATAGGAAAGCTTTGTTTAACAGTAAGTTTCACCATCTAAAGCACTGAAAGAAGTTCATCGTATTTCTAATAGTGACAAGTGTAACACTGACAAGTTAAGGGCCAGAGTACTTGTAGAGAATTACTGAATCCTACTTGACTGAAGCTCTGCTTATCATTTTTAACCAGGTGTCTCAAACCTTGAGATGTTCCTTCCTTCAGAGTTTTCTTAAACACACTAAGCTTAAACGACTAAAAGCAGATGATTCAGCCTGATTCTACCGCATTATTTACATTCTGTCACTAACTTTTAATATGCTGCAGCACAGAGTGGCACTGTAAACCAAGGTCTATTAAATTCCTAATGGCTTTCTTTATCTTGTGAGTCTCTCATTCCTCTCCACTTTCTCACAAAGACAAAGATAGAGCCAATATGGATCTCTCTTCCCCCCCCCCGTGGAAGCTCTGGTTTTGAACCAAAAGAGTGCCAATTTTTCAAGAAGTTTTTAATAAGAACTGATGTGATAAACAGATTTATTTATTGGTGCAGTATCCATTGGTATCTGAGGAGTTCCAGAACCTCCTCATCCTCGTTATCACACGGTGGGTAAACTGTGGTGGAGACATTGTCAGGGCTCATTGCTTAATTCCAGCTTTAGTGCTAGAGATACATGCTGGTGGCACATTAAGACTCCCCTGATCAAAGGCTGGGTCCGTATGATTAAATAAAGTTGGTGATGGTAAAATGGAAATGACTACAGACTAAGCCTGAGCTGAGAACATCTTTGCAGACTAACCAAAAAGTTGGCAGCACACATTTAATTTCAAACTTTTGTAGATTACAGTCATACCCTCATAGAGATGAATAAAATAGACTGTACTACAAAATCAGGAATGTTCATATTTTTGTCATATCAAAGTGCAAGCTTGATAAAAGGGCTGAGCTGTGATGTGTGAGAGGAATCCCCGTCTCGTAAGATAAAGCAATCTCGGCAGTTCTGGCCATAACCTATGAGAGCGCAGTCAAGATTTAAAAAGTCCTTTACATCATCTATTACGCTCTAAGCTGTACACATCCACGTCCTGAGACAATAAGATGCATTAAAACGACATCAAATATTATTTATGGTAAAATGTTTGGGTTTATCTGTGACTGTATTGTGTATTACTCAATCTAACTTGTTCTATCCACAATTACAAGCCACAAAGAAGAGTGACAGCCTCACTGGCCTCCTGCCAGCCATCCAGTAATAACACATTTAATGTGTCACATATGCAGAAGAAACCCTTGAAAAAATAGGCAGCATCTCTCTTCTTTGCTGTGTTTTGGTGAAGGAAGAAGCCATCATTAAATTGCAACAGCTGTTCCATGAGTGAGAAAATGTGAGACATACATCAGAGAGTCGCATTTCATACTGACAGCTGAAAATTCAGTAAGGATGCAGCATCTACAACTCATATTAAACAGAATGCCGTGTTTGGAGTAAAAGGAGATTGGTGTGGACTTTTGGAATCAGATCAAAGTAAAATGGTCATGCCATCCATCCATCCATCCATCCATCCTCCCTCTTCTGTTTATCCTTTTCAGGGTTGCAGGGCAGGGAGCAGAGCCTATCCCAGCTGCCATAGGGCGAGAGGCAGGGTAGACCCTGTACAGGTCCACCAGCCTGTCACAGGGCCAACACAGAGAGACAGACAACCATTCACTCTCACATTCACACCTATGGGCAATTTAGAATCACCAGTTAACCTAACCCCAGTAACTGCATGTCTTTGAACTGTGGGAGAAAGCCGGAGTATGTGGTGAGAACCCACGCAGACACGGGAAGAACATGCAAACTCCACACGGAAAGGTTCTGGCCAGATTGAATACTACGTTATTACACTGCAGCATGCTCTCATTTTCTGAATGTACAGTGCAGAGCATGAATGATTGCCTGTCTCCTGAGTTAGCCTTGTGATAGACATTCGACCTCTCCAGGGTTCAGCCCGCCTCTTGCCCTGTCACAGCTGGGACAGGAGCCAGGAAATTCACCCAACCCTAAATTGGATGAGTGGTTAAGACAATAGATGGATGGACTCTCCAAATGTGATGAATAGGTCAACTCAATGTATGCACTTTGAATTATACATTGTGAAATGTACTACACTAATAAACCCTTCCCAAGTTGTAGACTGCTGGAATGTCCTGTTATGCAGAGACCAATGCAGGTATTAGATTCATTCAACCACACTGCATGAAACACACGAGTCTAAAAACTCACCAGTTTCTTCTTATTATGGTAAGAAGAGACTGTACACTGTTTTCAACTCGACGCCTCCGTTCGCTGTCTCCACGTCCTACCTCCCACAGCTTTATTGTTGGCAATTTTGCTATATTAAACAGTGTAATACAGTTTAGCCAGTTTTTGGTGCAGCTCTCATAAAGAGTTCAGAGGATGATCCTTTGAGAACAAATATCTACTGCAAGTTTCAATTATATGGTTTTGAGACACAAAAAGAAGGAAACGATGTACTTCGTCTGGTGATCATGTGCTGATCATAGTGTGAGCTGCAGAATACTGTTAGACTTGAATTTGGGCTGCAGAAATAGCTGATTTAAAGAAAAATACTAGTTTGGTAATACTAGAGAACCCATTACAGCTTTTAGCCAGGCTCTCTCACCTGCCGAAGAACAAAAGCTGCTACGTCAGTGGACTCCCAGTAGGAGGCGTGAAAAAGGTGAGGCAGAGCCACTGTTGGGAACGCGGTCAGCACATCAGGGCAGTACAGAGCGTAGTCCAGCCTCTTGGAGCCCCACCAGCTACTGGAAACTGAAACACAAAGACATCGTCATACTTACATGGGGGAATCTGAGGTCACCTCCAAAGCTGTGAAAGTTCACCAACTTGAATTCATCTCCAGGAGGCAAATGAAAGACGACAGTGTGGCCTTTCCGTCTCTTTGTTTCCCTCCCACTCACTGTTAGCGATGGTGTTTCCCAGCTGGCCCATGGAGCAAATGGACATTTCACTCTCCACGCTGGTCACGCTGGCTCTTCGACCCCCCTCATCACCTCCTCCTCCTTCAGTGTTGGTCTCAGAGGACTGCTGTGAAGCCGGGCCTCCCTGAGTTTGCTCACCTTCCAAAAACACATTTGGATGACTTTGGATACTCTCCGCTATAGCGAGAGGAAAGTAAAGGGGAAAAAACAAGGACAAATGGACAGGGAAGAAGAAAGGAAATGCTTTGATTACAACAATTGACCGGTCTGAATCTTTAAATCAATGCTGCTATTTGCCTAATAAGGCAGCTTCTCGCTGTGTATTGACTTGCTTTGTATTTTATAAAGGAAAACCTGAGACAAGCTCTGAGTATCAGTGTGATAACAGACAAAAAGTTGCTTCCACACTTTGTGGGCTTGAATCAATTTATTAGACTGTATTTGGAATTAGCTTTGGGAGCCAACAAAGCATCTCACCGTTGGTTCCTGCAGACAAGTAGAATAATTTATCAGGCTGGGTTCCTCGTTTCCACCAGCAAGCCCCTGCATAGCGTTTTCCTATTTTTCCTGTGTTAATACTGGAGGACCACGGAGACCTTGTTTCACTAGACATCCTGAATATAACTGTTTTTCTCACAGACCGTAGAAGAAGAAGCATCATTCCATCATTAATTCAGACAGCAGAGAGGCAAATGCCTTCCAGCTCTGTTCATTAGCACATTTATCTCAACAGCTGTAAAAGATCATTGGCAAAAGGAGATTCACTTCGAATGTAACACAGCTTCTACCTGAGAATATTCTCCGACAAGCTGAACAGCTGCAGACAAAGAAAAACGGCTATAAGGCTTGTATCTTTGTTTGAGAATGCTCCCTTAATGTGTTCTGCTTTGACCTGTATTATAAAACTTAAAATGTTTTCTTTGTTTCCAGTCAGAGTCCAGAGAGAATGGAGAGTACTCATTATACTATTGCCTAAGCCATCTCTTATGAAACTAGGAAAGGCAACTACAAGCCCACCTTTGCATGTCACTGTGTACTAAAGCTGAAATGTGGACCTCAGTCAGCCAATTTATATTCTACCAAACAACTGAATGGGATGTAATCTATACATCTGTGTACGTGTCACAAACAGGTGGGGACTCAATAAGAAAACGAACTGCATTTATTTACTCTAATCTGTATAAATCCAGTAGGACGTGATGGATGTGAGGTTCAAGCACAGAGCTGGAACAGGGTACAGTCGAAGAGAGCTGAAATGAAATGAAACCGAGTGCACCTTTAGAGCAAATGCTAATCAGAACACACTGTGTCTGGGTTGGTCTTTTATAGGAGCTGTGGATACAACCGGCTTTCCACGCTTTCTTCTTTCTGTGTTTCCATTATTTCTGCTTGGGCCAAACAAACATTAAAATTGCAGATAAACATCTGTGGACACCGTGGCCGTCTGCCTCTATTCGGTATCTGCAAATGGCCATTAGGTGTCAAATTCATTATTCAGAATAGTCCGTTTGTTTCACAGCTTGCATTCACATCTTAACTCTTTCTCCACTGTTGGAATAGCTACAAATAAGGCAGCAGATGAAGCCACATGTTGCGTGTTTGGTTTGAGAAGGATGAGCAGCCGCAGCAGAGTGCAGATTAACCGCTGCTCTCAGAGATGTGGGGGGGGGAATCAGCGGTGGTTAAGCCGAGGCAAAAAATAGTTCACATTTGGTCTGTCAGGAAGATGAAGATGATGAAGAAATCTGACACATCCTGCACATGTCAGTGCTGTCAGACTCACTGCCAAATTTTCTGCGTCACATGCCTGTGTTATGTGAACACGTGGGCAAAACAAAGATTTTGGGGTTGTTTTGAAATGAATTATATCAGGTTAAAATAGGACTGTTAAATGTAATATTATATAAGGAGAAAAATACATTTTGTGTGGGGGTGAGTGTGTGCGGTCATGCATTTGTGTGAGCACGCGGACTTTCAACAGGTAACGACTCAAATCTTTGCAAACTGTATTACAAGAACACTGTTTTTGCTTATGGCAATCTTTTTTTTTTTAAAAATTTGCCGGGGATGACACTCGTTTATCATCACAATGGTTCAAGCAGAGGAATTTTTATCTAACACCTGATCCTATCTAGCACCAGAATGAGTCTGATTTCATCTTCAGTTTGCTGTGGAGCCCAATCTTTCATCATCAGTCCCCAACTCAGTAAAAACTGCAAAACAAAAACACCTAAATGTCATGGTCCTAGGGTTCTGTTCTTTTGGGGGTGTTTGTATTCTTGCAACTATTTCATTGTTATTCCAGCGTCTGAGTTTTGATTGCTGTTTCAATTTCATTTTCAGTATTCTGAGTATCAGTCTTTATATTCAAATCCCAGCTTTAGTCTACTGTTTATATAGGTTTTATTCCTGTCTTGACTTGACTCCCCTCAGCCCAACTGGTCGCGGCAGATGACTGCCCCTCCCTGAGCCTGGTTCTGTTGGAGGTTTCTTCCTGTTAAAAGGGAGTTTTTCCATCCCACCATCGCCAAGTGCTTGCTCATAGGGGGTCGTTTTGACTGTTGGGTTTTCTGTTATTGTAGGGTCTTTACCCACAATACAAAGCGCCTTGAGGCGACTGTTTGTTGTGATTTGTCGCTATATAAATAAAATTGATTTGAATTGAAATTGAATTGACTTCTGTAGAATTCTAACTGGAGTTTCATTTTTCATATTGGGTCTTTGATTTCTGTTCTCAGTTTATGGTAGAGTACCAGCTCTCCTACCCTGTGTTGTATGCACTCAGTTCTGCGTAATTTTTGGTCCTTATTTTCTTACAGCCCTCATGTCCCCGTTTCCTTCCCCTGTGTGCTGTGTGGTGTTGTCCTCCTGTGTTACCTTTAAGTTCATTCATGCATAGTATTTTCATGTTTGTATTGTATTTTGTGTTTGTTTCCCGTCTTATTTTGTTAGAATTTCTGTATCGGATTATGAGTTGACTTCTTCCCCTTGATGGTCTGATTGTCTTCACCTGTCTCTCATCACCTAGCTTTGTCCGTTCCCCTGATTGGCCCTCTGTGTCCCGTCTTCCCTCAGCCCTTTGCCTGAGCATCTACATAATTTACCAGTGTTCCTCTCTGGAATTATGGACTTTGAGGTTGTTCTCTTTATAGATTTTTGTACTGTTTGCAACCCTGTTTGTTTACAATTCATGACTGCATGCATTCATGTACACTCACTGAATACTTTATTAGGTACATCTTACAGATACTGGATTGGACTCCCTTTTGCCTCCAGAATTACCTTAATTGATCATTGCATAGTTTCAGCAAGGTGATGGAAACATTCCTCAGAGAGGTTTCAATAGTGTCACATAGTTGCCGATTTTTTGGCATCCTTGATGCATCCTCCGTTACGTCACATTCCAAAGATGCTCTACTGGATTGAGATCTGCTGATGAACATTTGAGTACAGTGAAATTGTCATGTTAAAGAAACCAGTTTGAACTGTTGATACAAGGCAGGATGGATTTATGCTTTCAAGTTGTTTATTTCAAATTTTGACCCTAACATCCAAATGTCGCAGCAGGAATTGAACCTCATCAGACCAGGAAGCATTTTTCCAATTTTCTCTTGTCCAATTTTGGTGAGCCTGAGTAAATTGTAGCTTCTTGCATTGAGTTACTGCCATGTGACTGTCAATTTCCTGTTCTCAGCTGACAGTGGAGGCCATTTGAGTGCAGTGACCTCATTATCATGTTCAAGAAACCAGTTTGAGATGATTTGAGTTTCCTGACATGGCAGCCATCAGAACAACCCTGATTCACTGAGACAACACTCTTCAACCCACAGGAGCCAAAGGATTGTCTGCCAGTGGCGTGGTGCTAATGTTCTCTGCCCATGTGGAGTGTTTTGGTAACTCAAGAGCTTAACAATATTAGGCAGTTGGTTTAAATGTTTTACCTGAGGGGGCACAAATTGTGGTTAATTTAAATTTCCAAAGCTGTACATCAATATCACACAAAAATTCATAAATGTTGTGTTATATAGAGGCAGAGCAGTGTCTTCACTTCAACCGCATGTAAAAAACAAACAAAAAAAAAAACTTTGCTCAGCTGCGTTTAAACTGATGATATTACATTCATTTAATATCATTGTACTACTGCTGTAATCCTAATCGAAATCTAATAATGTTCGCATTTAAAACTCAAGTTTTCGCCATAAAATATTTTGGGGGGTCTTGTGAAGCTTTACACCCCACTGCATACTCATCGCAAACCTTTCAATATCCCCACAAAATAAGTATTAAAAGTAAACACACACACACACTCAATCTGTTGTCATTAATGAGCTCTGCCTAAACCCCTCAGAGAAGCCTTATTCTCTTTCAGTCTATCGAACATTTGCACAGCCCTGCCTTTCTTTCTGTCACAGCACAATGAGCCTAGAGAGGCAGACAGGGAGGGGAAGCACTGACTCTGACATCATTTTCTGAAACACACGTGTACACCAAACCCCTAAAGATGCGCGCTGAAGAAGAAGAGGAGCATAAAAAAAAAATCTGTGAGAGTTGCCAGCAAAGATGGAGCTGGAAGGTGACAGGCACTCACAGACACACACATACAAGCAGGTTTCTGTTGGAGAAGAAAAGCTGGAAAAATGAAAAGTTAAAGCAGTAAGAGCAAACACATGCTTGATTGCATTACCATTATGTACACAGAATTTGAAGTGTGGAGCATGAGTGGCAAAAAAAAGGATGAACAGATGATGTATGAAGCGAAGGAGGACGCACTGTGACCCTGAAAAGTCTGTCACAAAAAGAGATGGAAAGGCCCTTTTATCCCACCCAGCCACTGTGATGCTCTCAGCCTCCACGCTCAACATTTGATTAACAAATAAATTTATGGTGAGCTAAAATACGCTGCCATCTTTACATTAAAGCACCATTAGCCACGCCATTAATACTAATAAGGATTATTATAATTCTTTTTGCATTTGCTGTTTGGATGATCATATTTCCCATCGGGCTGTTGCTGGAAATCAATAACAAGCGGGCCCATTCTCTGTATATTAGCAGCATTCATCATAATAAAAGCTCCACTGTTGGCGGGTGTTGATGTCAAAGGCATACCCACAGGAGCCTGATTTGATTGGCTCTCCATGCCTTCATAACAACTAATTACCATATTACAGAGCAGGAAATGGGTTATGTGTGCTGCTGTAACTTCTGTGTGCCTGCACCTGTCTATGGCTTTTTTTGATTTAGCATGCACCGCAATTTGAGAGCACCCAAGCCCGATCAACAGAACAGTGATGCAGACCTATAATTAAAACCCGGTGTAGCTGCAAGCCTGTGCTGTCTGTCTGCTTTTTACACTTCATCACCTTTATCAGCACTTCTGGCTCTAAAGAGGCATCAAGCGTCCCAATTTGTGACCAGCTGGACACAATTAATTTAAAAAAAAAAAAAAAAGAAGGAGAAGAAAGACCTCAGGGGTTCAGACATGTGTCAGATATTTCCTGTACGCAGATCGCATTTGAGCTAGAATTAGTCATGAGTGTTTTAACAAATCAGAACTGGTTTAATCATTGCTCCAGGATTAGTTAGTTTAGCTAATTAGATCCTTTTCAGACAAAGAATACCTAAAACTACATGATTTTTCATAAAGTATTCCCTTTTGTCACTCAAAGACTTACATAACTTTTCCATAATGGCCAAAATGAGCGCCGAGTCCTAAATTTAACTGTTCATACAGTATAGCCACAAATCAAATTTCTCATTAATTACAGCAGTTTGTAGATAGAGAATTCTGGTGACTACGCCAAAAAATGCCCAATTATACTGTAGAGCGATAAGGGGAATTTTATTTTTTTTAACATAATATAAGTGATTATAACTGATCTCAAGAGTTTCCTCTACTACTAAAAATATGCTTATTCGTGGTGTTTCTATTTCTATTTGTTTTTATTAGCCTATTCTAAAATCTTTGTTTAGATATATTTTTGTTGTCTGACTTGTAACTTCTCATAGGTAGGGATCCACGGGGAAGACACAAAATTCCAGTCTTTAATCAACAGGCTGTGGCTGAAAAAAGCAAAGGGAACCGGGGGGGGGGTATTTATGCTGGGTGAGTAATGAGCTGACTGAACAGAGGGTGTGGCAGAAAACTGCTGAAAAACAATTAAAACTGCCATCTCATATATGTAACAAGACTCATGTCAGTCACATTGTTGATTTTGTGAAATATCTGTCAAAAATCAGGACAAAAACATGCAATTTCTGTACCAATTTTTTTGTTCCATCCCAACTTTTCGAAAGGGGAAACAAGTGTGACACAAAGATGGACAGAATTACGTGCATGTCTGTTTTTAAATAAACTCTTTCTGCTCTTTCCTTACTGAGTAATATACAATATAAGGGTTTTCTAATAAACCAGATAGTTGAAAGCAAAATGGAAATTCATTTTCCCTATCACTGAGAAGACAGGCCTGACAAATCTGCTGTTAGTTCAACATATTTCTAAAGCGTGCACCTTCAATAGAAGGGTATAAAATTTTCTAAAGCCTCACACCAACCCACAAAGCCTTATCTTCGTATCTCTTCCCGTAGGCTGTTAAAACAAGCGATCAGTCCTTGCCCTACTTTCTCTCGGTAATGTAGGTGGATGGAGAGAAAGGGAAACCAGACGATGCATCATTGCTGCTGTTAAGAGTGAAGCTCTATGTCCCAAGACTCGGCTAAAACATGCACCAAATAAATCAGGGGCTCATTATGGAGTCTCTGCAACCAAGACGTCTAGGGAGATTACAGCATTGCTATGCCAGATCTAGCAGTTGATCCTCAGAGAGAAGTGTCAAGCTAAAGGCACTACACCACAAGAAGATAAACTATAATTACCTGAACCCCAGGCTTTAGGGGGCAATTTTGGTTCTGCCTCTATAGGAAAAATACCTACACACAGATGGGCTCAAGGCCCTGTGTGTTCTGTATACATGTAAATGTGAAATTCCAAACTGCTAAGTCAAGTCACTGACGCTCTCTGCAGTCTGTCTGCCACTGTAATCCAGTCTAACAGAATTCAAACCAGCTTTCAACACAAAATCCAAAAGGTCATTAGTCTGGCAAAAGAAATGAGAGATGAGAAAATAGATCAAGCAATGAAATATTCAGGAGAAGCATCCTCCCATATCAGCAAATTGATTTCCAGCCTCAAATCACCCAGCCTACCAATGAGCACTGAGCGGCCATCTCCAAGAGGGTAGCGCTGGTAGCGTGGCACAGCAAAGGGCGGCAACTTGTGGAAGAGAGGCTGCAGCAGCGGCTCCAGTCTAGAAGCTGAAGGATCCGAGGGGTAAAACAGGTTGAAAATCTGAGAGCAGGCCGGACGAAGCTGGCTCACTGAGGGTCAGAAAACACAAGCATAGGCATAACTGTTAGAAAGGGGTTTTAGTACGAACTGAACTGAGGATGAGGCCTTTGGATAAGTGGAGTGATAAAAAGCAAAGTGAAAATTAATTTACCTCACTTCTTAATATGTGGATTATTTTCATAGAAAATTGACATACTGATACACTCAAATGTAAAACTATGGTACGTGAAATACGTGTTTTTGCATGTTTCCTCCTCCTTACCCTGAACGGCAGGCAGCACAGTACGTCTCATGGCCAACACTAGGCCCAGCGGGCAGCCCAGCAGGAAGCAGTCCGACACCTCAAAGTCAAATCTGCCCGGGTTCAACACCAGACTAGTACTACTGCCGCCACGCACCTCCGTGCCCTCCTTCATCAAACTGGAAGTGAAAAAACAAAGACAAAATATGCATCATGCCCCTGAACCGGATGAGTGGAAGACGGATAGATGGATGGATGGATGGATGGATGCTGACATTGATAAGGGCAACTCACATTTGAAATAATTTACAAGAGAAGAATAAAATGTCAAATTGAGAGGGTGTGTTTGGTATATGCTGCAAGAAGAGTGATGCTGCCTGATTCAGCTCCATTAAGAACACTAAGCTTTTTTTCCATTACAGACTGCTTCCATGGGCTAACATTCCAAAGGCTGCCTTTGTAGGCCCTCCTCTCACCTTTAATTTGTCCTTTTCCCTCTCTGTCCTCTCGCTCCCTCTACCTCCTCTTTTTTCTCTCCACTTTTTTCTCACCCTTCCTCTCGAGGCAGACGGTTCCCCTTCCTGAGCCTGAGGCGTCTTCCTATTAAAAGGGAGTATTCCCTGCCTACTGTCAACAAGTGCCCTGCTGAATGGGAATTATCATATCTAAATTAATATACAGTCTCTGCCTTAATAGGTAAAGTACCCGGAGATGACTTTTCCTGTTATTTGGTTCCAAAATAAATTCAACTAAATGAAATCACCTGGCTATCTTCACGCTCACATACACTAATTCACAGTCTCTTCTTTGGCAAAATGTTACCAAATTAGGATGGCTACTGTGAATCATGAGTAGTAAGTGGAAAATACAGTACATCACTGGTGTTCAAGTGGATGCGTCAACCTCCCGAGACAGCGTTTATCACGTTAACCATCTCTGCTTCCCATGAAAAATAGGAGAGGGCAGGAAATTAATACAAAAAGATCATTTTAATAGAGGATTTCTGGCATGTGTGCACTCTTCAGCTAAGTCGGACAAGGTAGCAGGGTTAAATGTGCAATAACAAAATATTTTAAATGAAAGCAGGGGTAATCGAAAATTTCTAATAGTGAAACTGGAATCGTTGAGTTGCAATCCTTTTGCTTTGTCCTCATTCAAATGTAGGCCGGTGTGTTTTAACATTCTAGGGTTGTTGTCAGCACTGGGCCTAAATGACTCAGCCAGAGCAGCTTTTCACCCGGTCTTCACAGTCTGCATCACACTGACAGTTGTTTGAACAGCCGAGCTGGTCTCAGACAGAAGTCATTGCTGCTGACTGACAAGATCCATTTGCTTACTAGCAAGCCAACATTTCCCCATCAAGTCCTACACAGAGAGGACAGATTAGCAGTCTCCAGCCATCCTTAAAAGCCGAATCAATAGCGTTTTGATTGTTTTCTGCTTCCATTTTTAGTTTTTGGCTCCACACACATACTTGGTTTCAGCCACAAACAATATGCAATATGAACATTAACAAATCATGGATTCATTAACTGTTTTTTAAACTTCCACATATTCTGCAAACAAAGTGTGAACTGCCTCACTTATGATGGCTCACTGCATTGTAGATCATTGCATATCATAAAAAAATGGTAAATTAGTTATGTATATAGCAAATGTAATTAATACCAATACTCATCCCCATTGTTACTGCATGTCATCACTTTCATTCACATCTTTTGTCATTTGCAGGAAGTTTAATTTTTTTTTTCCCAGTGGACAGCCGCCCTTCTCACCTTTTCCTCCATGAAACAGGCAAACCTAAAGTTACAGTGTGGGAAATAGCACCGCTAGATGTCAACAGATTGCAGTCAACTGCATTCTGTTTTCTTACCCTTCCCAGTTTAAGTACATAATCCTAGCTATGGTGGCTACTGTAGAACAAACAGTTGTTGCATCAGGACCCCTTCTGAGGTGATAAATATATCATGTTTTATTCAGCCAAGAGAGATCAAAAACATTAAATTCAGACTACACTCCTACTGGCCACTGTTAATCTGTAATGAGTGTACCCAGACAGCAAAGTCTGCCCCGCAGTCTTATCTGGGTAGGCTGTCAGATCACTGTTTACCTCATGCCCGGTGAGAGGCGTCCACATCCATTTCCAGGAGGCGATAAAACTTTGTGAAAGGAGTCGATAGAGGTCGAGGAGTCGGTGAAGCTCACCTCTGATGGATGACAGTGACACTGAGGTGAGTTGTTGAGGATATCCTGAACTTTTCTGTCAGTAAGTGCTGCTGTTTTTGCTGTTAGCCAGTGTTAATGAAACTTCCTTTAAAGCTGATCTAAGATTGCTGGACTCGAACACTTAGTTAACAAACTCTGATACGCCGTGAGAATGTAATCAAACTTTTTATCAGAGGGAAAGTGCAATTTTTAGGACACTTAAGCCACTAGCACTAGCTGGCATAACGATAGCTTATAACCAGCTGTTTCTCTTGTTAAGCCGGTTCATCGTCAGCTGAGACAGAAGGGTCACAAGTCTAATATGCTGACAATAAGTAAACGCGACAATTTAGGAATAAATAACCATGTTCATGCACATTTTTGTGTGTTAGATCCCTGAGGAAAAGGATTTAATTTATCCAAACGCAGACATGAATTAAGATGTCCCTCTACGAGTTCTCTTTTTCTTCCCTATTTCACGTCCGGTCTCGAGCCACATACAGAAAATGGGATAAGGTGGAACGGTGATGTCCATCACAGCCACTGTGTTCAAATTGGCGGGGCAACATGGCGGCTTCCGCAATCCAGCGCCTGCTCTTGTATATTTTTCATGGATTAATTTAAGTTCATGAGAATGCATCAATTTGTCAAATTATTATTACACATTAATAATCTCCAACCTCCACTCACATTGTACATTGTGTATAATGACAATAAAGGCATTCTATTCTATTCTATTTTATTCTAAGTATATATTTAAGAGTACAATATTCATTTTTCCATTAAACTTAAAAGATGATTGACTGTCCCTTAAAGAGATGGGTGTTTGGCAGATTGCAAATACAGAATATGCAACATTCAGTTTAGACTCATTCCTCATTCAGTCAGTAACATGTGACCTTAAAGACGGACAGTGTACGTGTGTTATGAACCTGAAGGTAGTTTTGTGCATGCACTTATTTTGTGTGCAAATTTCATTTCATTTCTATACACACATTAGTGAATGAGACCACATCCATACTTAAGTGTTCAAACTTTTGACTGGTCCTGTAGATTCTCATGTTAAATGTATTTAACCAAAAATCTTTACATACGATGTTCAAGTTTGCTGCAGCTCGGTGAGTGTTACTTGGCCCTGTTGTTGTAGGAAGTGAAATTGCCTTTTCTGTTTAGTGGCTTTCATTTCCCTTTTTATTTTTCATTTACCTTCACATTCCTGGCAGCAAGTCAGATGAATCTGACACATCACATTTGTGGTGTTTTTGTGTGAACGGTTGACATTTTTTATGAGACTTAATGAGTAATGAACACATGCTGTATCATTACTGCACTAAACAGATCTGACAGTGACGCCTCCATATCAAACTCAAGCACCTCCGATAGATGTTCTTATGGGCTAACCAGTAGTTCTCCAAATAATCTTCACATAATCTCCTCTTTTTTCTGAGCAGTTTGAATAAAAAAGATTTATATATGTTAACTGATCCAAACAAACAGCTCTAACAAAGACATGTGGAAAATGACACATGTCAGGTAAAATAAATGGCGAGTATAGCACACCCTCCTGGGATTTCATACGAGTGGTGTTATTATCATTTGCATATTATCTCAAGGGCAATTTTTAGTCTGGAATATTGCAAACTAGAGGGTGAGAGCCATCTAAAGAGCTATTCTGAACTGAGAATAATGTCTATGCAAGAGCAGATTTAATAAGCCCTCATGGTGACTGCAGAGGGGGAAAAAAAGGCAGACCCAGGAGAGGAGCCAAACTCTGGTTTAATCAGGAGTGTAATAAGAAGTGAAAGGTGAGAAGGGGCATTGCCTTGAACTATGTGGCATAACTGTGAATTGATGAGATCCTATTTTCAGTGAGTGTGCAGCTGTGATGGTGCAAGTCTAGCAGAGCATGTGACATGCAATGGGAGCACTGGTTGTTTGAATTGAGTCAACATGGCAGTCGTTTCCCCTTCAGCCCCCAGCCACATTCAGCTCTCAGTCTCCCTCACAAACTGGCTGGCACAGGCACAAACAGCCTATTTATAGTCCAGCAGAGACAGGTAGGCAGGATGAGCAGTCAAGCTGCAAATATTGATACGGAGCAGGGGTGAGACGGGCAACGCATTCCAGACAAACCTGGAGGAGGGCCAGCATCCAACACCTGGGTCGTCACATGAAGCTGTAACGTATCATTACTGATCGACAGTTGCTGCTTGGCAGAAATGAACGTTCTGTACCTGTCTCACGTGAATTTTTGTGTTCATGTGAACTACTTTTTTATTTTTATAAATACAGATCTGGCACAAATGTCTTGTGTCACGGTACATTCTTCCCATGTTGCAGCCGCTGCATTTGGAGCAAATTTTATGTATGATGGTAAAGGCAAACAATATAAATAAAATCATTTTTTTAATGGTATAGTTATTTTATGTCAAGAGGAGCTGAGCATGAAAGCAAGGCTGTCGATTTACCGGTCGATCTACGTCCCCGCCCTCACTGTGAACTTTAAATAGTGACCAAAGAAAAGATCACAGATCTGACTAGGATGCCACCTGGATGCCTCCTAGTTGAAGTATTTCAGACCCAGGAAGAAGCCCTGAGGCCCTCCAGGCACGCTGGAGAGATTATAATGCTCAGCTGGCTTGAGAATGCCCCCCCCCCCGGATAAGGTGACCGGGGACAGGGAGGTCTGGACTTCTCTGCTGAGACCCAGATAAACAGTAGAAGACAGATGGACAAATGGATCACAACAGTGATGAATTTTGTGATATCATATAAAGAAACCTGGGAATTAAATTACTAATAGATTAAAAGAATTAGGAAAAAGAAAACAGCAAGCCAAAATCATGTTCATTTTTAACATTGTTCACAATACAAATACACCAGCGATATACATGGGAGACACTCTCTTAAAATGTATGTGAAAATATTTGTAGTGGCAATATACACTGCTCAAAAAAATAAAGGGAACACTCAAATAACACATCCTAGATCTGAATGAATGAAATATTCTCATTGAATACTTTGTTCTGTACAAAGTTGAATGTGCTGACAACAAAATCACACAAAAATCATCAATGGAAATCAAATTTATTAACCAATGGAGGCCTGGATTTGGAGTCACGCACAAAATTAAAATGGAAAAACACACTACAGGCTGATCCAACTTTGATGTAATGTCCTTAAAACAAGTCAAAATGAGGCTCAGTATTGTGTGTGGCCTCCACGTGCCTGTATGACCTCCCTACAATGCCTGGGCATGCTCCTGATGAGGTGGCAGATGGTCTCCTGGGGGATCTCCAGGAGATATTGGGGGATCTCCTCCCAGACCTGGACTAAAGCATCCGCCAACT